>PVIY010027620.1:0-33970 GCA_004026745.1 Myrmecophaga tridactyla
CCATTGACACTTTGTCTCGATTCTCAGTGAGGACTTTGCATTAGCATAGTACACTGTCGCATTGCTGAATGTATGGTTTTCCTCAAGAAGACTGAGGATTTCTGCATTTTGGTTTTTATCAGTCATTTGTTTTCGCTCAACCTGATGACCAAAATTTTATAAATGTATTGAAACTCACTCATTTCAATCCCATCTTCATACTGTACTATCAGTGCAGCCAAAGTCAAGTTACTTTACCTCTCTGAGCCTCAACTCCTTTATATGAAAATGCAAATAATAGCAATACCAACCCATATGGTGGTGGTGCCGATTAAACAAGGCCCTGGGTGTGAAAACACTTTTCCCAGTGCTCAAAATGTCAAGGGCCCCAATAAACTGTAAAAATTATTAGTGTTGAATTTGTGCATTCCTTTGTTATCACCAAAAATTAGAATCACTAGATTTCCCTAACAGAGTCTGTGCCCCCTTCATTTATATTTTTTCATTCATTTGTTTCATGAAGAATTGAATGCATACTGATATCAAACCCCATACAAGGCACCCACAAAACAAATGAGTATGCTTGACTTCAAAGAGAGCACCAGCCACGGTAAACTAGTGAGTCATTAGTACATAGAGAAAAACTATAGTTTTATGCCCAGCTCCGTGGGTGATGGGAAGAAAGGAAGAAAGATCTGAGTCACAGCATGCATCTGTGGGAAAGAATCAGATGCACATTTCCCTGAGTCAAGAGTGAGAGGGTAAGTATGAATTAACCAGGAGAAAGGTGAATGGAGGGAAGTGGAGGGAAAGAGGAAGCAGAGGGTGTCAGAAGGAAAAGTCATGCCTTTGAAGAGTGGCACTGATGCCTTTGATAAGACTGGAGCTGACAGTAATAAGCATATTGTGCAAGGCTTTGTGTGCTGAGAGCCAGGATTCTTGATCTTTATCCTGAAAAACAT
The DNA here is from genome assembly GCA_004026745.1 of Myrmecophaga tridactyla. NCBI lineage: Eukaryota > Metazoa > Chordata > Mammalia > Pilosa > Myrmecophagidae > Myrmecophaga > Myrmecophaga tridactyla. The sequence continues at coordinate 942 of PVIY010027620.1, forward strand.
AGGGAGTCATTAAAGGAATTTAGTCTAGGAAAACACAATGCGAGATGTGTGTTTTAGTAAGATGGCGAGACTAGTGAGAAGGAGGTCATTTAGGAGGCTACTCTTGTAATCCTGAGCCAAAGTAACAATCTTGTTATGGAGTAAGGCAGTGACCTTGGGGATGGAGATAAGGGAGCATATGAAAGAGAAATACAATTAACTGGACTTTAGTGAGGCATTCAAATAAAGACTACATGGAACACGTATGGTTAGTATTTTTAGGGAAGAAAAATCAAAGCCTTCATTAGGTTTTTTTTTTTTTTTTTGCATGGGTAGGCTCTGGGAAACAAACCTCATTAGTTTTTAAAATGAGATTTTATGGGTGGTCCACGGTGGCTCAGCAGGGAGAGTTCCCACCTGCCATGCTGGAGACCAGGGTTCGATTCCTGGTGCCTGCCCATTAAAAAAAAAAAGAGAGAGAGAGAGAGAGATTTTAGCGCCCCCCCCCCCCAGGCTTGTTTAGGACTTGAGACAAGAGTGAATATGAACAGTCAGTGGTCAAAATACGGTAGGATGTTTGATGGGATGATACATATAACTTTGATTATCACCAGCAGGTTCAACCTGGATTTTCTTCTAGTACAATCACCATTTGATCAATCAACAGGCAAATAAAACAGTGCATGTTGCTTGATAAATTTTCAGGGAACAATTCAAATGCAGTGAGTGCTTCAGCAGACATTAATGAAATAAGTGAATAAATGATTCAGTCCTTAAACCCATCAAACCTAAAGCTTAAAGTCCCAAAGAGGTCCAAAAACTGGGCCATGTTCACGCATTTATAAGCAGCAGAACCAGGAATTGGAACCAGACAGAATGAGAGCTCATGCATTAAATGCCTTTACCATATACTCCCATCCACAGAGATATCTCCCTGGAAAGAAGGTCAAATCATTTCATACTTCATGATAACCACGGGGAGGTCAGCATATATAATTTAAGAGAAAATAATCTATGAATTTAAGATAAACTTTTACTGTTCAGCCGGGTTCCTTGCAGGGCATCTTCACCATGGAAGAGAGGGGATTCCATTTTATGGAGTGATTTGGTTGTTGTTTCAGGCAGGATATTTAAAGATCACTCTGATCAGATAGTTAAGAACTACAGGGCTATGCCTGTGAACTTCTTCCTGCTAATGACCACCAGGGGGTTAACAAAATGAGGCATGGAATAGAACCAAATTAGAAAAGCACATGAATATCTTTCTTCATCGATGCTGGGGACACAGCTTCACTTGAGGTCTTGAATCTGTCAGGCTTTGGAAAATCTTTGAAGTGTGTGAAAAAGACAACAGCTACAGCAACAAAAGTGAGGCACCAGATTTGGAGAATCCTGACAATGATAATCCTTCTCATGTGCAAAGCTCTTCAAGTTCAAAATGTACATGCCTGCACATTCCTCCCCTACTTTTATAACATCACAGAGGCAGCTGCATCTGGACTCATTGGACCTAATTTACAGATGGGGAAACTGAATGTCAGTGGAAGCAGATGATCCAGGATTCCAAACTGTAATTTCAGAGTCCAAGACCAGCAGTAGTCCCTCAGCTTATAGGAGCAAACAAGACACAATTCCCAATGGGAGAAATTTAATTTTTTCTTTTTAAGTCTCAACTGGAAATCTCAACTCTATACACTCAGATTCTCTTGGGAATGAATCCTAATACCACAACCCTGAAAAACACACACCCCATTTGCAGCAGATGTGAAAACATCAACTTGGGTGACAACATCCTGTCACAGACATATATAAGGAAATATTCTAAAATAAGTATACCTTAAAGAAGTAATTGTTTTTGCATTTCTTTTAAGTAGAAAAATATTTCTGTAGCTTCTTGAAGGAAATAGAACAGATGTTGGAGCAATTCACCAGGAAATTTATTTTTGGTTTTGAGGAGGATTTCACCTACAAAAAATCAGAAATAGAGATGGCATAACAAACTGTAAATGGGGTGAGTTAGGCGCCCTTCAAACATTCAGCACTGAAAGCAGAGGCTCGAATATTTTAGCTCCCAGTAAAAGTTTTTAGGGAAATCATTTGTCTTAATGACCAGCTAACAGTTTGGAATAAAGAAAGACCAGGTCTAGAATCAATGTTTGCTTTAACTAAGAATAACTCTGAAAGTGCTACAGACCAAGGGCTTGACCTATTGATTTGGGTGTCCCTAATATTTGACACAGGTTCCATGCACTATGGTACCTTTCCAGATGCCTACAACCTCCAGATGGGTCGCTGGACCAAATAAATCTTGAAATTCAAAGGGGACAGCCTCTCCAGGACATCAACTAGTCCTATCCCCCATCTCATGTTATCAACAGCCTCTTCCAACATGAAAAGTTATAATGGGCATAACCCAATGTATTAATTAGGGTTCTCTAGAGAAGCAGAATCAACAGGAAATATTCATAAATATAAAATTTATAAAAGTGTTTTGTGTAGCCGTGGAAATGTAGAATCCAAAATCTGTACAGCAGGCTTTGAAGCTGATGATTCTGATGGAGGGTCTGGATGGACTCCATAGGAGAGGGTCACTGGCCAAAGGAGGAGAAGAGCCTGTCTCTTCTGAATTCTCCTTAAAAGGCTTCCAATGATTAGATTAAGCATCACTCATTGCAGAAAACACTCCCCATGGCTGATTACAAATGGAATCAGAATAGAATCAGCTGTGGATGCAGCCAACATGATCATGATGTAATTCTATGAAATGTCCTCATAGCAACAGATAGACCAGCACTTGCCCAACCAGACAAACAGGTACCACCACTTGGCCAAGTTGATATATGAACATGACCATGACAGCTCACCCCTTGTCAACTTGATAGCTATACACAGCACCTTAAACCATACCTAAATTTCTAAATAAAAAGCAATAAAACACACATTTTTTCTTTCACCTAACAATACTCAAATGTCCTGCATATAACCAGAAACACACTAAATCTCTCCAGAATAGGGTGCAAGTCCTTGGATAATATTCATTCTTAAACTGGATATCTTACAACTTAAGTAGTATAACATGAATAAAGCAGCATTACGGTCCTCGCTTCTGTAACTGATTACGTGGTCATAGTTCATATTTATCACTACCTTCTTCCACTACCTATTCCATGTTCCCTTTACCCTCAGCAAGCACTACAGCTGGCTGTGGTTCTTTGCCTGGTGGGGTGACCCAAACCTTCATTCCTGAAGCTTCAGGGCCATTGGTAGTCCTGCCTGGATTGGGTTATTGCAGTTTTCCATTGATTTTAATCACAGGGCATGGTAGTACTAAAAGACGCCCTGGGGATCCCCTGTATTCCAAGAAAACTCTTCTTTACCTCCACTGTGTAGTTGCAGTCCTATTTCCTCCTGATAGTCGGGGTCAATCACCCCAGCCAATAATGTAATCCCCTTTTTGGCTTGTTGATGCAGGGGCATGAGTAGCCCAAAGCGACCACGTGGTAGTCTCAGATTCCAGTTCAATGGAATCATTGTTCTTTCTCCTGGTGGAAGCACTCCCCTTTTGGAACTAAAACCTGTAGACCAGCAGAGCTCAGGGTCACAGGGACAGGAAGCAAAAAATTTTCTAGAGGATCATTAGTGGTAATAATGAGTGGTGCCACTCCCATTTCCATCCCTTGGTTCCTGGACCCATGGATCCTGGCTATGAGAGAAATAGCACTATGCAACGGACACTGATTCAGAACATACAAAGCTTCCTGGAGAACATTACTCCAGCCCTTCAAGGTATTGCCACCTAATTGGCACTGTAATTGAGTATTCAAAAGGCCATCCCACTGTTCTATCAATCCAGCTGCTTCTGGATGATGGGGAACATGGTAAGACCAGAGAATTCCATGAGCATATGCCCATACCCACACTTCATTTGCTGTGGAGTGTGTTTCTTGAACAGAAGCAATGCTGTGTGGAATACCACGATGATAGATAAGGCATTTTGTAAGACCAGAGATGGTAGTTTTGACAAAGCATTGCATGCAGGGAAAGCAAAACCATATCCAGAGTATGTGTCTATTCCAGTTAGAACAAATCACTGCCCCTTCCATGAAGGGAGTGGCCCAATGTAGTCAACTTGTCATCATGTAGCTGGCTGGTCACCTTGGGGAATGATGCCATATCAGGGGCTGAATGTGCGTCTCTGGTGCTGGCAGATTGGGCACTCAGCAGTGGCTGAAGCCAGGTCAGCCTTGGTGAGTGGAAGTCCATGTTGCTGAGCCCATGCATAACCTCCATCCCTACTGCCATGACCACTTTGTTCATGAGCCCATTGGGCAATGAAAGGATTTGCTGGGGAAAGAGTCTGGCTGGTATCCACAGAATGGGTCATTTTTTCCACATGATTATTAAAACCTTGCTCTGCAGAAGTCACCCTCTGGTGTGCATTCATATGGGACACAAATATCATCATGATTTTAGGCCACTCAGAAAGGTCTCCACACACACCTCTTCCCCAGACCTCTTTGTCAGCAATTTTCCAGTTATGGTCTTTCTAAATCCCTGACCATCCAGTCAAACCATTAGCAACAGCCCATGAGTCAGTATACAAACACACCTCTGGCCAGTTCTCCTTCCAAGAAAAATGAACAACCAGGTGCACTGCTCAAAGTTCTGCCCACTGGGAGGATTTTCCCTCACCACTGTCCTTCAAGGACACCCAGAAAGGGGTTGTAGTGCTGCATGTGTCTACCTTCAGGTGGTGCCTGTGTATCATACTGAACAATCTATAAACCAGACCTGAGTTTTCTCTTCCTCAGTCAATCCACTGTAAGGAGCTCCCCAAGAGGCCATAGCTGTGGTCTGAGTTATGAGAAGATAATGTGAGAGGAGTGGAGACCATGGGCATTTGGACAACTTCCTCATATAACTTATTTGTGCCTTCAAGACCTGCTATGGCCCTATTTTGCATATATCATTTCCATTTTATGATAATGTGCTGCTGCACACCCCCAACTTTATGGCTCCCTGGGTCAGACAACACCCAGCTCATGATAGGCAACCCAGGTCTCATGGTAACTTGGTGGCCCAAGGTTAAGCATTCAGTCTCTACTAAGGCCCAGTAGCAGGCCAAAAGCTGTTTTTCAAAAGGAGAGTAGTTATCTGCAGCAGATGGTAAGGCTTTGCTCTAAAATCCTAAGGAACTGCTTTGTGATTCTCCTCTAGAGGCCTGCCAAAGGCTCCAAACAGCATCTCTATTTGCCACTGACACTTCCAGCACCATTGGATCTGCTGAATCATATGGTCTAAGTGGTACAGCAGGTTGTACAGCCGCCTGGACTTGTCGCAGCACCTCCTTTTGTGCAGGTCTCCACTCAAAATTAGCAACTTTTCTGGTCACTTGACAAATGGGCCAGAGCAGCACACCCAAATGAGGAATATGTTGTCACCCAAATCCAAAGAAACCAACTAGGTGTTGTGCCTTTTTTTTTTTTTTTGGTCGTAGGAGGGACTAGGTGCAGCAACTTATCCTTCATCTTAGAAGGGATATTTCGACATGCCCCACACCACTGGACATAGAAATTTCACTGAGGTGGAAGACCCCTGTATTTTTATTGGATTTATCTCCCCTCCTCTGACACACAAATGCCTTACCAGTAAGTCTAGGGTAGTTGCTACTTCTTGCTCACTAAGTCGAATCAACACGATATCATCAATATAATGAACCAGTATGATGTCTTGTGGGAGGGAGAAATGATCACGTTCTCTGCAGATGAGATTATGACATAAGGCTGGAGAGTTGATATACCCCTGAGGCAGAATAGTGAAAGTATATTGCTGACCTTGCCAGCTGAAAACAAACTGTTTCTGGTGGTTCTTACTAACAACTATTGAGAAAAAGGCATATGCCAGATCAAAAGCTGCATACCAGGTACCAGGGGATGTATTGATTTGTTCAAGTGATGATACCACATCTGGAACAGCAGCTGCAATTGGAGTTACCACCTGTTTGGGTTTTGATAAATCTACTGTCATCCTCCAAGACCCATCTGTTTTCTGCACAGGCCAAATAGGAGAGTTGAATGGGAATGTGGTGGGAATCACCACATCTGGATCCTTCAAGTCCTTAAGAGTGTCAATAAACTCTGCAATCCCTCCAGGAATCCAGTATTGCTTCTGATTTACTATTTTGCTAGGTAGGGGCAGTTCTAGTGGCTTCCACTTGGCCTTTCCCACCATAATATCCTTCACTGCATGATTTAGAGAGCCAATTTGGGGACTCTGCCAGTTGCTCAGTATGTCTATTCCAATTATACATTCTGGAACTGGAGAAATAACTAAAGAATGGGTCCAGAGGCCCACTGGGCCCACTGTGAGACAGACCTGAGCTAAAATTCCATCAATCACTTGGTCTTCATAAGCCCCCATTCTGACTGGTGGACCAGGATTATCTAGAGAAGATTCAGCATGATCTAGGGATTCAACCTAGCCCCCAACATCATTATCAATCCACAAGTCACCATCCCATTTCTCAGGGTCCTGCTTCTTTTCAATCAATGACCTCACTTTAATGGCAGACACCATGCAAGAATGAGATTTCAGTTTACGTTGTAAAGTTGTTACTCTAACAATAAGTTTCTGAGTCTGATTTTCAGATATCTCGAGTCTATGGCTACAGGAAAGAAGAGTTTGCTTCAGGACACTCATAGAAATTTCTACATCTGTCAGATGGTGCTTCAGCTTCTCCTTTGAAGCCTTAAGCCCATCCCTTTCATTCATTAATGTATCCAGTGTATCTAACAACAACCAGCCAACATCTCTATACCTTCTATTTGCACAAAACTCCGTAAAGATGTCAGAAACATTATCTCCCAGAGCCTGGCTTCATACAAACAAAGCATTAGAAGAATCCAATGGTGATATTTTGACTATCTCTTTTGCCAACTCATTCCATGGATAGTCACTTTCATTCTAATTATGGAAATCAGAGTCCTTAGTGCCTTTGAGTCCAGTCAGAGTAGAAAACCATTCATAAAAACCCATTTTTAAGATTTTGTTTCTTAAGAACTACTCTGGCAGCAAGTTATGTCCTTTAGAGAAACAGAATCAACAGGAAATATTCATAAATATAAAATTTATAAAAGTGTCTCACATAACCATGGGAATGTAGAGTCCAAAATCTGCAGGGCAGGCTGTGAAGCTGATGATTCCAGTGGAGGGTCTGGACAAACTCCACAGGAGAGGCTCATTGACCAAACCAGGAAGCGAGGCTCTCTCTTCTGAATCCTCCTTAAAAGTCTTCCAATGATTAGATTAAGCATCATTTATGGCAGAAGACAGTCCCCTTGGCTGTCTTCAAATGGAATCAGAAGATTCAAATGTAATCTTCAAATGGAATCAGAATGGAATCAGCTGTGGATGCAGCCAACATGATCATAATTTTATTCTATGAAATGTCCTCATCACAACAGACAGACCAGCACTTGCCCAACCAGACAAACAGGTACCACTGTTTGGTCAAGTTGACATGTGAACATGACCATGACACCCAAATACCTCTAAAGAGTGGAAGAAAGATCAAAGGTGATGGTAGAGTTACACAGAGAAGGTAGGGTTTAACAAATGAGTATGATTGCTGAATCACTATATTGATATTTCTTTTAGTCTCCAGTACCTTAGAGCAGCTAGAAGTAAAAACCTAAAATTGTGGAATTGTAACCCATACCACACTCTTAAATCTGCTCTACAACTGTCACTATGTGCTTTGAAATTTATTGCTTTTTTGTATATATGTTATTTTTTGCAAGAAAAAGAAAAGTCAATTGTGATGTTAAATACATAGCTACATGCATATTCTGAATCACTGATTGTACACTTTGGATAATTACATGGTATGTGAATATATAATGTATATCAATTAAAAATAAATACTTTTTTAAAAAGTACAAGGATGAATAAATATATATCCTGTGAATATAAAAAATTAAAAACAGATAGACAATTACTTAGGTATAAAGAGATTTAAAGCTGACATTTTAAATAAAACCTTTTGAATATTAAAAAATATTTTCCCAGTTGTGATCAGAGTTGGAGGATGATCTGATTACAGAAGAATGGTCAGAATAGTGCATCATCGCTGGCTTGAAGAAGGTAGAGAGGGGCCATGAGTCCAGGAACATGGGCTGCCTCTAGACTCTGTAAAAGGCAAAGAAACAAATACTTTTGTCCCAAATCTCTTGGTCATTAAAAACCCGGAGACATGAATACCAGGAAAATTGTATCACTATATATCTCACCTTTCTTTGATCATGGAACTACTGAAACATTCATGGAAATATTATTCACTTAAGAAATGCCCTCTCTCCAAAAAATATGCTCTAGGAATTGAGGCCAAAGTATAGTAACAGCTGCCACAAAAAAGCTGTCCAAGATGATTTGGAGCCAAGTGTTCAGATGAGCCTCACATTCTTTGTCGCAGGAAGAATGGCAATGAACAAATAGATATTGCATTTGAAAATGACCAATGTTCATAATTATGCTGCCTTAGTAACAGAATATAGACTGTCAGAAAGGAAATGCTTGGAGACAAGCCTGACCTGCCTCCTCAAAATTGCAGGACTGGATATGGAGCACCTTGGTGCTCATGTCTCCAAGGAGCAGATTAGGGCTGGCAGACCCCAGCTCACCAGCTTCCCCTCACACCATCCCCTGGTTGTTTAAGCATTTGAGGGGCCAGCTGGAGTGGGAGCTCCCCTTGCTTTGTGTGTGTTAGAATTTTCAGTAGACCTCCTGGATTTCTACCCATCCTATGCTTCTGAGAGGTGATCCACAGATCTGTTTTACATGCTCTTTATACCATGACTCAGCTACAAAGAGAAGTTCTTAAAAGAACCAAAGGAATCCAGTAGTTGTCTTATCAGGACACTGGGGAATCCTGTTTTGAGCTTTTAGTCATTTTCAGCTTTGAAAAAATCCCCTACAAAGATTTTTCTATTTCTTTCTATTTTTCAAACACAAAGGTTCATTTTTTGGGTATTGATTTTTTTTTTTTTGCTTTATCTGCTCTCTATTTTACTGTATGCCTTATTCTATCTTTTCCATAACAATAAAATGGCATCACCATTCATGATATGGCATGAATCTAGGAGTCAAACATCAGTTCCATCCTCCTCTTCACTACTACTTTAATAAGGAAGAAACTCCTGTAAATTATACTCCCTCAAATGTGCTCAATCAACTAAAGTTATCTCCTTTTTCCTTATGCTTCCCCAACCCAAGCTTGCATTACCTCTCTCCTGGGTTAGAGGTTGAGCCTTTTGAATGATGTCCCAAATTCCACGTTTGCTCTTATAATCTAGACTCCAAACAACAGCATGAGTAACCTAAGGCAGACCCTGCCACCTCCATTACTCAACCTAAAATGATTCCCTATCCTCTTCATACAAAATCCAAAGTCCTCACAAAGAAACCCAAGGGCCCCTTTGCCGGGGTCTCTGACCTAATGTGGAAGATGTCCTCCTTCAGTCCCTCCAGCCTGCTTTCTCATCCTCGCAACACACAAACAAGCAAAGCTCAATCCAGTTTCCACCTTAAAGCTTCTGCACCCTCTTTTTCCTCAGTCGTTTAGATGTTCCCAGTGATCTTTGCATGGCTGGATGCTTCTCATCCTTCATATCTCAGACCAAATGCCATCTATATAGAGAGGTCTTGCCTGACCTAGGTTTTTACTTTCCTCAGGCACCATCACTCTGCAGTATTTATTACCTGTATAGCACTTATGACTGTCATAAACTATTTTGCACATTGATGGGTTGTTTTGTCTATAAACTTTTCTGCACAACACACTAGAATGAAAATATCCATCAGAGTCACACCCTTTGCTTGCTGTTTCCTATGTGATCCCAGTGCATAGTACAGTGTCTGGCACACAGAAGGGATTCAATAATGGTGTTTGCACCATCATAGAGCACTGCTGCATTACTGAATTTATGCTTTTCCTCCAGACGACTGAAGACTTTTTCATTTTGGCTCTGATCAGTCTTTTGGTCTGGCTCAGTCTGGTGACCAGAGCTTCTATCTGAATTCAAACTCACTTACTTCAATCCCACCTTCCTCCTATACTATCAGTATGGCCATAGCAAAGTCACTTCGACTCTCTGAGCCTCAGTTCCCTTATCTGTAAAATCAGGATAATAACAGTACCTACCTAGAGAGTGGCAGTCTAGGATAAACAAAGCAGCCTGTTTGATAGGACCTCAAAATGTCAAGGCCCACAATAAACAGTACTACAATTATTAGTGTTGCTTTTGTGATTTCATTTGTTATTGCCAAAAATTAGAAGGGATAAATTTCCCTATCAGAGTTCCTGCCCCTTCATTCACATTTTTTCATTCATTTCATAAAGAATTGAATGCTTCCTGATATCAAGCATGATCATAGGCACATCACTCAACAAAACAAATGAGTATACTTGCCTTCAAAGAACTTCCCATGGAGAGTAAATAGTGATTCACAGTAATAGCTAGGACATAGAGAAAAAATAAAGATTCATTCACAGCTTCATTGGTGATAAGAAAAAAGAGAGAAGAGCTCTGCCACAAGAGCTGTGGAGAAGAAACAGATGGACATTTCCCTGAGACAAGAGGAAAAGTATGAGGATGAATTAACCAGTAGAAATGTAAATGGAGGGAAGTGGATGGAGACAGGAGGCAGAGTGATTCAGTTGGTTTTCCAGGAAACAGCATGCCCTTAAAGAGTGGCAGAGTTACCTTTGGCAAAGCAAGGGCAGACAGCAGTGGACAAATGGTGAAGGACCTGGTATGCTGAGCCAAGGAGTTAGAACTTTATCCTAAAGACATGGAAGTCACTGAAGGAAATTAGCCCAGGAAGACACAATACAAGATATGCATTGTAGTACAATGGCAAGACATGTGAGAAGGTCACTCAGGATATTATTGCTGTAAACCTAAACTGAAGTTTCAAACTTAAAATAATCTAAGACAATGACTAAGAGAATGATGAGTAGGGAGCATATGAAAGAGAAATAGAATTAACTGGGCTTTAGAGAGGCACTCAAGTAAGACTACATGTAGAAACTTAACAAGTGGAGCAAATGTTCCTAGGGAAGAAAAACCAAAGACCTCATTAGCTGTAAACTGAAATTTAATTCCCCTTTAGGCATGCTTAGGGTTGGGGAAAGAGTGACTAGAACAGTCAGTAGTAAAACATGGTGGGATGTTTGATGTGATATGCCTTGAGCAACTCTGATTACTGCATTCAGGTTTAGCCTGGATTGCATTCTAGTAGTCAACATTTGGTCATTCAAAGTGCAACTAGAACAATGCCGGGCACATCATAGATGTTTTAGTTTGCAATCTGCTGGAATGCAATATACCTGAAACAAAATGGCCTTTTAAAAGGGAATTTATTAAGTTGCAAGTTTACAGTTCTAAAACCATGAAAATGTCCAGTGTAAGGCACTGACAAGAAGTTACCTTCACTCAAGAAAGGCCAATGAAGTTCAGGGTTTCTCGCTCAGCTGGGAGTACACAGGGCAACGTCTCCTAAATTTCTCTCCTGGCTTCTAGTTTCAGGATGCTCCACAGGGGTGTTTTTCTTCTTCATCTCCAAAGGTTTCTGGCTGCCTGGGCTCAGTTGGTTCTGGTGGCTCTGGTGGCTCTAGTGGCTCTGAAGCTTTTTACAGAATGGTTCCCTGTTAAAGGACTCCAGTAAGCAACCCACCTTAAATAGGTGGTGAGACTTCTCCATGGAAACCATCTGTCACACAAAAGGGAATGTGATAATTTTGGCCACTTAATTTATTGGCTCATATTCACAGAAAACACAGACTTCAGTGATATAAAAACAGATTTTATTAGGAAAGTAATTAAAAGAGCTTTCAAAAATAAGGTATAGTTGCATCACCAGATAAGATGGCATCAACACCTGAAGAGAAGTGCTGAGAAGTCTCAAAAGCAGCAAAATATTTTTACTAATTTTCATCACTAAAAATCCACAACAATCTTAGAAACAGCATTCAGAGTCTCCTTAGTAAAAAAAAATCTACAGCAAAGTGCTCTTTTCCCAGATAAGATTCTGTTGAAATTCTCTCTCTTTTTCATAAGATTCTCCTCTCTCCTTCTTCTTCTATTCTTCTAACTGCTTGCATGTAGTTTTTATGATATCTTTACACAATAGTGGCCGAATTCTGATTAGCTTACATGGCCAGGCCCAGTTTGGTCCTCTGGAAACTGTCTAGGGACCAAGATAGAGCTTCCTGGGACCTAGATATCTTTATGAAAGTACACTTTCTTCTGAGAGGAGCGCAGTTCTTCCAGCTAGAGTGCACATACCAACTTTCTTACCAAGGTCACGCAATGGCAGCATCAGCTGTACACAATGGCAATATCAGTTGAACAGAAGAGACTCTACAAATGCATCTTTCCCTTATGTCATCTAATCAAAAGTTACCACCCACAACTGGGTGGATCACATCTCCATGGAAAAAATAAAAAAGATATCCCATCCAGCAATACCTAATGAGAATTATAGAACATGGCTTTTCTGAAGTACCTAATAGCTTCAAATGAGCAAAATAGTTATTCAGGGAACAAATTCAAATGTAGTAAGTAATTCAATAAAGATTAATTAAATGAGCAAATGAATGATTCAAACCTAATTTCTGAGGCCCACCAAAAGGTCCAATAACTGGCAAGTGTTCACTCATTTAATAAGCAATAGAGCCAGGATTCGAACCTAGACATAATGACTCTGAGATTCCATGCTATATATTCCTTTGCCATAGAGTATTATCAACAGGTCCATCCCCCTGGGAAGAAGGTCAGGGGACACAGTCATATCATTCTTCATGATAAAGACAGGAGCTCACTAACTCCAATTGAAGAAGAAGTAAACCATGAATTTAAGATGAGCTTTTAGTGTTCAGCCAGACTCCTTGCCAGGGCTACTCTTCCATGGGAGAGAAGAGATTCAAATCGATGGAGTCACTTGGCAACTGAGGTAAAACAAGATACTTAAAGAGCTCTCCGATCAGATGTTTAAGTTCTACAGGGTAATGTTTGTGAATTTACTCCTGCTAATGACTGCCAGGGGTTAACAAAGTTGAGGCATGGATTAAACCAAGTTAGAAACGTGTATATCTTTCTTCAATGTTGCTGGGGACATAGCCTCACTTGAGATCTTGGATGTGTCAGGCTTTGGAAATATTTGAAGTATGTGAAAAGGACAACAGCTGTAGCAGCAAAATTGGGACATAAGATGTGGACAATCCTAACAATGACAATCCTTCTGATTTGCAAAGTTCCTCAAGTTCAAACTGTACCTTCCTTGTCTTTATAGCACACAAAGGCATCCATATCTGGTGTCACTGGACCTATTTTACAAATGAGGAAACTGAAGTTTAGAGGAAGTAGAAGATCCAGGATTTCAAGCCATGGCTTCAGAATCCACAGAGATGGTCCCATGCTCACAGATGAAAACTGAGATTCCCAAATGAAAAAAAACTTGAATCTTTTTTAAAAGGTGTCTACTGGGAATCTCAATTCTATGCACTCAAGTCAACCTCAAGAGTCTGAAATTTTCTGGAGAATAAGCCTTAGTATGACAGCACTCAAAATAAACCATTTGTTTGTAAGAGATGCAAAAATAACACCCTGGGAACAACCCTCCTGCAGTAGGTTTAGAATGGAATATACTAAAATGAACATAACTTTAAAAATGCAACACTATTAACTTTTTTTTCCTAAGAAGACATACATTTCTGTAGATTGTGGAAGGAAAATATAAGAATGGGTGTTGGAGAAATTCATCCAGAAGTTTATCTTCGGGTGTATGCAGCATTTCACCTACAGAAAATCAGAAGTAGAAGCGGAGTAGGAAACCGCAAATGGGGTGAGTTAGGAACACTTCAGGCATTCCAAGCTTATAGTCATGGCTCAAATATTGGCGATGCACATTATAAAGGTTTTAATGAAATTATTTGTTTTAATAACCATGTAACAGTTTGGAGTAAAGAGAGATCAGGTCTAGAATCAATGATGCTTTAGTTAAGAATATTTCTGAGGGTGCATGGGTGTTTCAGTGGTAGAATGCTTGCCTTCCATACAGGAGACCTGGGTTTGATTCCTAGACCATGCATCCAAAAAAAAAGAATATTTCTGAAAGAGGGACAATAAAAGTCATCTGTAGTTTAATGTTGAAACTAATCAAAACATTACCAAGCTAATATTATAAAATTGTGGATCACCTTTGCCTCTCCTCTTTAGTTTGTGGGACAACATCACCATGATTTTGCTCAAGTCCCTTCTTCTACTTGGAGATGTCTTCCCTGCCATTATGGTCTCCAACTGGTACAATCACAGACATATGTCTGGAGTTAAATTAAATGCCGCTTAGGTATAAAAATGATTCTAGATCCTTTAACCAGTTGAGATATCTCCTCGAATTAAACCAAACAGTATCTGGTTTGCATCTCCAATTGGACACTATTAACTCTGACTTTAATCACCAAAAAGCAACATAAAAATTGGCTATGATATCTTTAGGAATCTGAATGTAACCCACGCATGATAACGGACTTAATTGTCTTTAAACATTGTTTTCAGCATATCGGATGTTTAATTTTCTTTTGAACCAAATATGCACTTTTTAACAGTGAAAATGTTTAAAACCCTTGTCTTTCTACCATCTTGTAAAGGAGATGTAGCTTCATATAATTATAACTGACTTTATTCTGTTGTGTTTGCTGTGTATTTTCCATGTTACTATCCCATTATTGCAGCATATTTGTTGGTTTGGTTTTTTGGGGGTGGGGTGGGGATGGAGGTGGGAAGTGCAGGGGTGGCGAGAATTCTACCACTGAACTAAACATAACTTATCAAAGTTTCCACCACTATATTTAATAATGTGGTCATTTAAAAGGGATCTGTGGGGTGAGTATGCACATGTCTTCATTGTTGCTGTCATCATTTTGTAATCCATCAGAGATTTGTTCTAAAATATTCTTCACTAAAATTTTAACCCTTCAGGGGTCTACACTTTATTTGAGTTCATGTACTCTGTGTATGCAAGGCATCATCTGCATCCCCCGCTTAGCATTTTAAACCAAAGTTTAAATTCCTGTGTTGAAAAAAGTTCCTCAGCAGTCCAAGCCTCATTCCAGAAACTCCGTTCTGGTTTGCAGATTCTTTTTCACTCTGCAGCTGATAAACAATTTCCCAACCAGCCTGTGAATTAGGATATTACCTTACAATCATCCTTGTTATATTATTATCTAGCATTTCCAGGTGTTTTGTACAGTTCTTTTTTTTTTTTTCACCACATTTTACATTACTTAGCCTGTGGCAGAGGTTGAAGGAATATTCAAAAGCAATTCCGCAGATTTTGTATTTACATTTGTTTGAATACCTCTGAAAGATGAAATAATTGCACCACTGATTTATATTCAAGAAGAGAGTCCAGATTCTGAAAACAACAATAAAACTGATCAGAATTTTCAAACACTATTTGGGTAAAAGCATTATTGCTTGTATTAATTATTTCATATTCAAGTACTTTGAATGGGACAAGAGTATTGATCACAATATTTTCTAGCTACACTCCCCTCCCCCCAAATACCACCGCAATTTGGTAATGCCATTTTTGCCAGTGGTACTGGTTGGTTTAGAGATCTCCTTTAAATGCTAAATTTCATAACTACCCAAATTCACAAGCATTACAATATTCACCAATAAAGGTAAAAGTACAAGAAATAACACTGAAATGCATCAATTATGCTCCTTTCCTTTTTTTTTTTCTTTTTTTTTGACTAATTATGCATTCAAAAACATACAACAGGGCAGGCTACTGTGGCTCAGTGGCAGAGTTCTCATCTGCCATGCCAGAGACCCAGGTTCGATTCCTGGTTCCTGCCCACGCCAAAAAAAATAAAATAAATAAAACATACAACAGACTCACAACTCACAGGATTTGGTTTTGACCTTAATATTACAAAGTTTTTGTTACAGGATCCTCAAGGTAATTTAAGAACATTCAAAACATAATTGTGATGAGTTTGTTAAAACAAAACTAACTGTTTTAATGAATAATCCCAAAATCTCACTGATTTATCACAATCGTCATTCCCAATCACATAGAATCCAATGGAAGGGGTTCACTTAGGCACAATTGGAATGATACAGATATGGTTAGCGTGAGCTGTGTACAAGAATGACAAACAAATTCTGAAGCATTCCATATTTTTTAGCAGCCTTATTCAATTGCTCAAAGATGGAAGCAGCTCAAGTATATCCACCAATGAATGGATAATCAAAACATGGTATATACATATGATGGAATATTATTCAGGTGCAAAAAGGAATGAGTCCCAATACATGTGACAACATAGATGTAGCTTGGGGACATTATGTTGAGTGAAATAAGCATGACACAAAAGGATAAATACTGTATGATTTCACTGATATGAACTAAGTATAATAAGCAAACTCATAGAGTTAGAATCTAGAATATAGGTTACCAGATGACAGGAAAGGTGTAAAGACTAGGGAGGTGATGCTTAATTGGTGCAGAATTTCTGTTTAGCTTGATTTTGAATGTTTGGAAATGGACAGTGGTGATGGTAGCACATTATTGTGAGTGTAATGAACAGGTCTGAATTATGTAGGCGAATTGGGTAAAAAGGGGGAGTTTTAGGTCGTAAAAAGGGGGAGTTTTAGGTCATGTAAGTTACTAGAAGAAAAATTAGAAGATAAAACATGGGACTGTATGCTCTAGTTTAAAATGTTATTAGCCCAATGAAGCTGTGTTCTTTTCCTAATCCAATCTTTTAGGCACAGATTAGGCTGAAAACTTTGATTAGATTGTTTCCATGGAGATATGAAACACCCAAATGTTTGATTTGATGGAGATGTGACCCACACATTTAAGGTAGGCCTTAATTAGTATACTGGAGTCCTTTAAGAGGGGAAACATTTTGGGGAAAGCTCAGAGGGATACAGGTATTTGGAGATGCTTGGAGTGCTGACAGAGAAAGCTTAGATGCTGGGACACAGATGTTTGGAAATGCAGATGCCCCAGGAGCTGGGAGAGCTGACAAGAGGCTAGACAGGAGCCAGCACCCAGCAGATGTCACCATGTACCTTTCTTTGAGATGCTAAGCAAACCCGAACCTGGAAAGAAGCTGAAAATTGAACTCTACAGTTTGCCCCAGAGCAGATATATCAGTACCCATAGAAGCTTAGAGAGGAAACCACTGGAATCAGAAGGTGGAAACAACAGAACTGGTACTAAGGACCAGCAGACACCAGCTGCATGCTTCCCAGCTAACAGAGGTGTTCCAAAGGCCACTGGCCTTTCTTGAGTCAAGGTATCTTTCCTTGGATGCCTTAGTTCGAATGTTTTTAAGGCCTTAGAACTGTAAACTTGCAACTTAATAAATATCCTTTATAAAAGCCATTCCATTTCTGGTACATCACATTCCAACAGCTTTAGCAAACTAAAATATTGTATAACACTATGAACACTGGACAATGATTAATGGTGCATTATAGGAGTGTTTCTTCATGAATTATAACTAATGTACAACACTGTTAATAAGTGTTAATAATAGGGTAATACAGGTTGGACAGAATGCTCCTAATCTAAGCTATAGACTCGAGTTAACATTAATATTTTAGTATCCTTTTCATTAATTGTAAGAATGGTGCCACACTAATGGGAAGTTTAAAGAACAGGAGAATTTATGGGAAAGTTGAATGTTTTATATGACTTTTCTGTAAACCTACAAGTTTTCTAGTTTAAAATAATAACAAATAAAATCATAATGTTAAAAAAAATTCCAATGGAGGAAGAAGTTGCTGGCAGGGGCAGTCTGTCTGTGGTAACTCAATACCCCAGCCTGAAGCAGAGAGCCACAGCAATTTGATATTTATAAATGCAAGATGCCTAGTTCAATTTAAATTTCAGAGGAACAATGAGTAATTTTTTTACTATAGGCATGTCCCACACAACATTAGAGATACATTTACAGGCAAAAAAACATATTTGTAGTAAATCCAAAATTCAAATTTCTCTGGGCATCCTATAAATCACCTCACAAATATGAAATAGGGCTTCCAAATTTTCCCTAATGCAATATTCACCTAGCAGCTGAGGAAGAAAGGGAATTGAAAGTCTTATTGGAATTGCTTCTCATAGGCTGGGGAGCACAATTCAGCCTTGAAATAACAGCATCACTTTTCCCACGTTCTTTTGAGCAGAACTTGGTTTCCCGGCCATACATTGCTGCAGTGTGATGAGAAGTTTGGTGAAGTTCTTTCTCGTATCAAAAGACACATGTTGATGAGAAGCAAGCCAATCTGTGCCATGACAAGAGTCCATGACTCACTGCTTCCCAATGAGTGGTGATAGCAACACAGAATGGGGTTTAAGAACTAAGACACTGGAGAAGTGCTCAGGATTTACAGTATATGAAAAATCATAGATGAAATCATGTCAGTTACAGACATGACAGGCACAGAAGTAACATTACAAGAAGTAGCAAAGAACTTTTTGCAAGATGATTTTCTTACAGCTGGATTATAACCAAAGAATAAAGCAATAAAATGGGACATTTAAGACTATTACTCAAAAGTATATATATGGCTATATATATTTATACATAAATGTATATATGTATATGTAAATAGATATATAAATGTGAAATCTATCTGGCTTATGAAGAGTGTCATCTCAATGTGCTAAGAAGAGTAGAATAAAGAGACACTCTTGAAAGCAGCCTTGAAATACATATGAACCTTAAAGATAACTCATGGAAAATTCCTCTATATCAATTGCTTGGACCAGGTTTCAAGTGGCGAACAGCTGAGAAAAATTATAAGTTGTTGTAAAAAGTAAATTATCCTATATCCACATTAATGTATACAAATATGGATATCTACTTAACATGGTGCGGTGCATGGACATATTTGTTTCTTAGAAACATGTACATTGGATGTCACTTTTCTTCTATGGAAATAGTCTTAATTTTAAAAATGGATCCATGCCTAAACTATAAGTGCTTACTCAATAATCTCAAATCAAGTAAATACAAAAAAAAAATGTAAAAAGCAATAAACACTTTTTGAATGTTTGCCATGAAAATTTAAGTCAAAAACATGGGAGGATATGCATAAGAATATTTTAAATTTGAGAAGATACAAAGATCTCCCTTCTTTCCTTGGACATTCCTAGACATTGACAGTCATGACACAAGGAAACAGCACTGAAGTGACAGGATTCTTTCTTCTGGGATTTGGTGCCCAACGCAGGTTTTGCCATGTCCTCTTCATCATATTTCTACTGATCTATGTAATCTGCATGATGGGTAATATTGGAATGATCCTCCTCATCAAAGCAGATTCCAGACTTCAAACACCCATGTACTTTTTCCTACAACATTTGGCTTTTGTTGATATATGCTATACTTCTGCAATCACTCCCAAGATGTTGCAAATCTTCATATCAGAAAATAAATCAATATCATTCGTGGGATGTGTAGTGCAATTGTGGGTTTATGCAACATTTGCTACCAGTGACTGTTACCTCCTGGCTGCTATGGCAGTGGACCGGTATGTAGCCATCTGTAAGCCACTCTGCTATCCCACAGTCATGTCCCGAAGAGTTTGCATCCAATTAGCATCTGGTTCCTATGTGGTGAGCTCAATAAATTCCTCTGTACACACAGGTTTTACTTTTTCATTGTCCTTTTGCAAGTCCCATGCCATCAATCACTTTTTTTGTGATGGCCCCCCAATAGTTGCCCTTTCATGTTCCAACACTGACATCAACATGATGCTAGCTGCTGTGTTTGTGGGATTTAACTTGATGTTCACTGTGTCAGTCATCATCTCCTCCTATATATATATACTGGCTGCTATCCTAAAGATGTCTTCTACTGCAGGGAGGAAAAAAGCCTTCTCCACATGTGCTTCTCACCTGACAGCAGTCACCATCTTCTATGGAACCCTCTCTTATATGTACTTACAGCCTCATTACAGTAACTCTGAGAACAACATGAAAGTTCTCTCCATATTTTATGGTGTAGTGATTCCCATGTTGAATCCCCTGATCTATAGCTTGAGAAATAAGGAGGTAAAAGAAGCTGTGAAAGTGATAGGGAAGAAGATCTTGTAGACTGGGCCAATTTATTAAAATTCAGCACCTCAAGCATCCAATAGACAATTTAATGTTTCTTTCATTGAGTGCATATACTCATATTAGATGAGTGCTATATCTTTTAATACATAAGATACAAGAACATGGGAAATACAGTAGAAACTATCCTGAGACTTATTTTCCTTAGAATGTAGTTGAGAAATGCATCTGACACTACCTGTGATTAAGAGCTTTATCAAGCTTATCTAAATATTTAAAGCATGTATAAACTTGGCATAGTTCAAATAAACTTCTTATATGTTCCTAAAGACAATTCTCTTGTTTGTATATAATAAATATTTAAAATTGTGATCTGGTGAGTATTACTTAAGTGTTCATTATTTTCCATTAATTCCAAGTTCCCTTAGTCATCTACATGAAGCCTTTCTATATTCTCTTCCAAATTGCACAACTCTTAATGTAAAATAAATTTATTATTTAAAATTATCTTATGGAATTCAAGATATTTTCTCCCCAATATCTGCATGTCACTGGCATTTCCTAATACTTGAAAACACTAATTTCTGTCATTAGTTACCTTCTTTATTCTGAATCTAACTCTGATGCCTAGGGAAAAAGTAATATTGCAACAATTTTCTATTTCTTTCTTTAATAGACTTAGAGAATCTAGAATCTTACATTTTAATATTTAGAATCCTAAATGTTGGTCATCCGTTTAAGAGATGCATGCCAATGAGTTCAGTGGGAACTCCAGTGGAGCCCAAGAGTCTTTAATTCAGGAGGAAAAAGTCTTGATGGAAAAGATTTGACAAATAGATTGGGGCAGACAATATAAAGTCCCACCGGAGTATTACAGTTGATGTGCTAACAGGTTGAAAGAACAAGGTTCTTTTGCTTATGAAATTACCAAAAAACATACTATAAATAACAGTAGAAGAAGAATTGCTTAAGAATAAAAGACACATTTTTCAAATTGTTATCCTACCTAAATTCTAAGAGCTGAGAAATAAATACTTCAAGTCAATATAGAATGACCCTCCAAAAAGGCTCTTAATTTTAAAGGAAGGGATTTTCTACAGGAGGGTGGGTCCCAGTAAGTTCAAGGACAGACTCTCTGGGAATTACTGGAGGTACATTTGTAAAATAAAAGACCGACCGAGGTCTTAGAGGAAACATATTAAGTTCTACTTAAGAAAAACCTTTATACATGTAAAAGAGTAAATATCCAACATCCAACATGGAGATGGAGAGCAAGGTAGACAGTCAAATAGTACTTTGCTTTCAAAAATGATATAAAGGAAATTCCACAAGGAAATAGGCTCTCAGATAAATAGACTAAAGCAGCTACATCTCTGAGACTTATGTGAAAGTGGAATCAGCTGTGTTAAATTCTGACTTGATACTGATTAGAGATTAATAGCATGCATTCGAGAGAGAGGACTCCTTTCTAAGACTTAAATATTAATGTCCTCAAGTTGAATTTTATGCATTATTCCATGAATTATCAATTTACACTTTGGGCCTGTTTGGGTGTAGAAGAGTGAAGGAAAATATAGACACAGAATGATTGAATAAATTCTTCATACATTTACTTACTTTCAGTTACAAAGGTTTACTGAAGGCCTCCTATAAGACAAGATTAGCAGCCCAAAGCCTGAGACATCAGACTAGAAAGTTAGCTGAAGGACAAGGCAGGAAGAAGACTGATGAAATATTCCTGAAGCAGAAGCTCAAATCTCAACAAACAATAGGGAACCCTCCTAAAAAGGAGTAACCACTTCAATCATTCTGTGGTCTTTGTGGGTAAATACTATAAAAAGATGCTTTCAACTGTCATTCCAACACTTCTTCTAGTTGGAGAAGTTAGAAAGTTCAGAATTATATTTCCCAATGTCCTTGCACCTAGCATCATGGATGCAACCACATTTACTCATGGGAGATTTGGAAAGTAGAAGTGACCTAAGGACTGTTTTCTTTCTTGCCAGCAAAATTAGTATAGAGGCAAGATTTGTTAAAAGTGTTTGGCATTGCCAGATGGGGATTCCAAGATCAACTAATCAGCTTCAGAATATAAGAAGCATCTTCTGGACCACTGAATCCCAGTACTCATGATCTGTTCTTATCATCTATTCCTTTATCACCTGTAGATAAACTTAACTATCAAATTCTCTTTATCAAATTTCTTTCTGCTTCAGATACTTTGTGTGGAGTAATTCCTTGAATTCAGCTGTGAAAGATACAAAGACTATGTCAAATATCTTGATACTTTCTGCTCTGAATGGCCCAGAAAGGTTCCAGAAAATAGCAAACAAGAGGGAAGAAAGCAAAGGAAATCCAATACACTCAGCATTAATTGTACAGGGTTTCAAGAGGCATGAAGAAAGCATGCACATAAATAGACCCCAGGGCTCAAAATTTGTTGCTCCATTACACCTAGTACCATCTTACCCACAATAGATTTTCAGTACATATATGTAAATGGAGCTATCATGTGGACAGGGTCAATATTACCCAAACATCAAACTGTACTGGCTGCATCGATATAACCTGGGGACTTTTTAGGACAGATCTGATAGCAGTTCATAGGCATTTGGATTCAGTACATCTAAAGTAGAGAACTTTTAAAAGCTTCCCAAGAGATTCTGATACTACAAGATTTGTGAAGCCACTGGCTCTACCATGTCAAACATGAAACTACTAAAAGATAAGCTCTCTAAGGATTATTTGAATATTAGGTATTAGATATCTAATTAAATATGATTCCTTCCAAGAAGAAAGAGGCACAATCTTGGTGAGCCTCTTCGGGCTTTAGAAGCAGCATATACCACATTTGAGAATCCTGCTCCATTCCCTTTACTGAATGAGTTGAAACGTGGAGAATCCAAAACTAAAGAGAGCTCTGAAGAATCTCCAAGCTTTAGCATGAGGGCAGCTCCCACCTTGGCCTTCAGGTTTTACAGATCCCATGGTATGAGTAATATCCGTGATAGAAAACCCCAACTTTGAGTCTTTGCCAAGCCTAAATGGCAGAATTTTCCTGCAAATCTCTAGAGTTCTAGGGCAGGAATAGACAAAGTTTTTTTAAAAAGAGCCAAATGGATCAGAAAGAGATCTTGGAAATGAATTTGTAAACTGTGGATTCAAACCTCCATGTAAGGAAGTTTGAATCTAAGAAAAAAAAGGATAAACTCAAGCATGTAATATCAAGAATTTCTATTTATTAAAATATGTCTGCAACACATATAACTAATATAGGATTTGTATCCACAATATATCAAAAACACACATAATTGACAAAATAAAGAGAAACAAACTAGATATTCCAAGGATGGGTAAATCCTATGGATAAAATATTTGAAGGGCGATCAACACTACTATCATCAGACAAAGTAATTAAAATGTTAGTAAGATTCCAATTCATAACTTTTTGATTGACAAAAGGTAAGAATTCTGACAGTACTAAAGGTTTTGTATTAATGAGACCTATTATACATTGCCAGTTTAAGTTTATACCCATACAACCATGTGAGTAAATAAATTGCATTATCACATTTTTAGGATTACTTTCATTCAGTCCCTTTCCACTGCATTCCTGGGTGTATATCAGTATTAGGTAAAATAACATCCACATCCTTGTTCCTTGATTCAGGACAATTTCATGGACATGTAAAGAGTAACTTTGCAGATGTGATAAAATTAAATGAAGTCCTTGAGGTGGGGAGATAATCTTGGATTTCCATGTAGGCCCTGCCTAAATCAGAGTATTCATTAAAACAAGTTTTCTCTGTTGAGATCAGAGTTCAAGGGCAAAATAATTACTGAAGAATGGTCAGAGGAGTGCAACATTGCTGACTTGAAGGAGGTGGAAAGGGGCCATGAGCCAAGGAAGGTGGGCTGCCTCTAGACTCTGTAAAAGGAAAAGAAGCAAATCTCTTTGTCCCAAAGCTATTGGTGATTAGAAACCAGGAGACATGGCCACCATGAAAATTGCATCACTATTTACCTCACCTTTCCTTGCTCATGCAATTACTTAAACATTCCTGGAAATATTATTTGCTTAAGAAATGCCCCCTGAAAAACATATTGTAGGAATTAAGGCTAAAGTGCAGTATTGGCTGACGCAAAAAGGGTGATTAAAATGATTTGGAGTCAAGTGTTCAGCTGAGCCTCACATTCTTGTGGCACAGAAATGGTCATCAACAAGTGGATACTTCAGGCAAAAAAGAGTAAAAAAGTACAGAGTTATGTGGCTTCAACAACAGACTCTAGACTGTCAGAAAGGAAGGGCTTGGAGATTAGCTTTGCCTGCTCCCTCAGAGTTGCAGGACTGGATATGGGCCACCTGTTCACGTCTTCAAGGGGCTGACCATGTTCAGCCAACCTCATCTCTCAGGCACCAGCTTCCCTTCCACCCAATTCCTTTGGGGGTTGAAGCAGCTGAGAGGCCAGCTGGAGTGGGAACTTCCACTGTTTGTCTTTCCAGCAGGTTGCCTGGGTCAGCACATGCCCCAAGCTGCTGAGGGGTAATCCACAGATCCATTTATAACTCAGCCACTAAGAGAAATTCTTAAAAGAATTCAAGTCTCTTTGGGACTGTATGGAACCCTACTTTCAGCTTTATTACAGCCTACCTCTTTTTCATCCATCAGAGTTAAATGGCACCATCATTCATACAACAGGTTGGAACATGAATCAAGAAGTCAGACTTTACTTCTTTCATGTCTCAAATTCAAAAGTGAAGCAATTGCTGTAAAGTCTACCTTCTCATAATTGTGCTTTTCTCCCTTTTCCTTAAGCTGAGGATTCTTTGTGGCACAAGGAATGGTAATGAACAAATAGGTATGTCATGTGCAAAGGGAAAAATGTAGAGTCATGGGGCTACAACAAAAGACTATAGGCTAGTACTTCCAAGAAGATGGACAAATAGTGTAGGTTGAGATTAGCCCCACTCCATGGAAAAGTTAGAGAAGGGACAGAAGGGTGACTGAGGCAGTGATTCAAGAGTGTGGCTGACCTGGGAGAGCCTTCTGCACCACATGCAGCAGCCTTGATTGCAGAGGCTGAGGAACTGAGAGGCAGAAAGCTGGAGCCTGGCACAGAGGCAAGACCTAGGGAGCCTACAGGAGTGCACAGACAGGAGCTAGGAACCAAGAAGTAAGTCAGGCCACATTCCTTAGGTGTGCACCCTCACGAGATCAGCCCCATGACCAGCAACTCACTCCATACCCTACACACGCAAACCCCATCATCCATTCTTATGTCCTGCACTCCAGGTGCTGCTACCCCACCAGCCCTCACTGCATGTACCTGCCCCCCACCCCCACCCCAAGTGCAGCCCAACCTACCACCCAAGCATTACTCCCCACTCCCTGTTCCCTGAAGGCTGTTGCCAGTGCATAAAAGCTGCAGGTACTAACTGTCATATCTAGGTTACCCCTGCCCCATGCCCATCGTGTTGCACAGCTTCACCCCACCAACTCCTGAGCTCAGCACATCAATTTACAGCACTCCTAGGCCCTCAATCATGCTATTCAGCTCTGGGAACTGCACTTTACAGCAGTCCTAGAACTGTGCATGTGCACGGCCCTCACTCACAATACCCAGTTCTGAGAAAGTGCTGACATGCACAGCCAGATCACATCTGCCCTAGTCCATGAAGGCATAACGCCAACCTGCTGTCACAACTCTATGCATGTGTACAAAGGGCCCCAACCTGCACTTATACATGCCCTGAAACAAATCACCACACTGAGTGCCCCACCCTGTACCCTGCTCCCTGCTGTACAACTATCCCACAAACACAAGGCCTTAGACTACTGAAAGAAATCAACTCCCAAAGTAAGTCAATCAAGATATTTACATGCAATGAAGACAGCAGAAGACCACTAAGCACATCACAAAGCAGACAAAGATAGCCCTTCCTAATGACCAAATTAAAACACTAGAGAAAACTAGATGTTGTAACAACTAATCAAAGATGTTCATACAACTCTACTTAATAAAATAAGTGTGATAGCAAATGACGTGAAGGAGATCAAGAAGACAGTAGAAGAGCACAAAGACAAATGTGAAAGGATAAATACAAAAAGCAGATATCACAAAAATTAAAGAGCCTATTCACTAAATAAAAGGCATGCTAGAGGCACAACACCAAATTTGAACAGATAGAAAAAAGAATAAGTGATATAAAGGACAGAAAACTGATTTCAAAGCCTCAAAACAGCAAATGACAAAAAGATGGAAAAAATTGAATTGGATCTCAGGGAAATGATAGAAAAAGGGGGGGGGTTACAAATATAAGACTCACAGAAGGAGAAGAGAGGAGGAAAGGGCTAGGAAGAGTCATTCAGGATATAATGGGGGAAAACTTCCCAACCCTCAGAAAGAACATAAATATACAAGTCAAAGAAGCCCAATGAACTCCAAACAGAATAAATCCCGTAGGCCTTCTCCAAGGAACATACTAATCAGTCTGTCAAATGTTGAAGAGAAGTACAAAATCTTGAGAGCAGGAAGAGAAAAGCCATCTACTACATACAAGGGAAACCAAATAACATTGAGTTCAGAATACTCAACTAGCACCATGGAGGCAAGAAGGCAGTGGTATGATATATTCAAGATGCTGAAAAAGAGAAGAACTTCCAGCCAAGAATTCTGTACCCAGCCAAATTGTCCTTCAAAACTGAGGGAGAGATTAAAGTTTTCACAGACAAAGAGGTCATGAAAGAATTTGTCAACAAGAGACTGGCCCTAGGAGAAATGCTAAAAGGAGTTCTGCCAGCTGAAAAACAAAGAGAGCAGAGGGAGGTCTGGAGGAGGGCACAGAATTGAAGAGTACCACTAAGGGTAATTTAAAGAACACAAAGCAAAGGAGGGAAAAGAATATATAGATCAGACAAATAAAATAAAAGTGATAAGATGGAGGAATCAAGTAATGCATTTTCAGCAATAAATTTGAATGTTAATGGACTAAACATATCAATTAAAAGATACACATTGGTAGAATGGATTTAAAACACAATCCAGCTACATGCTGCTTACAAGAGACTCATCTTAGACACAAAGATACAAATAGATTGAAAGTGAAAGGATGGAAAAAGATTTTCCACAGAAGCTGTCACCAAAAGAAAGCAGGAGAACTATACTAATATCAGACAAAATAGACTTCAAAAGTAAAGACATCATAAGAGACAAAGAAGGACACTGTAAACTAATTAAAGGATCAATTCTCCAAGAAGATTTAACAACCATAAATGTTTATGCCCCCATTCAAGGAGCTCCAGAGTACATGAGACAGTCATTGGCAAAACTGAAGGGAATGATAGATGTTTTAACAATAATAGTAGGAGACTTCAATACACCACTCTCCTCTATAGATAGAACAACTAGACAGAAGATCAACAAGGAAATAGAGAGGTTAAATAACTTGATAAATGAATTAGACTGAACAGACGTATATAGGTCATTGTATCCCAAAGCACAAAGTATATATTCTACTCTAGTGCTCATAGAACATTCTCTAAGATAGATCATATGCTGGGGCACAAAAAAGGTCTTTATAAATTTAAAAACATTGAAATTATCACAATGGGATGAAGCTGGATCTTGATAACCACCATAGAACAAGAACATTCACAAATATGTGGAGATTAAATAACACACTCTTAAACAATGAGTGGGTCAAAGAAGAAATTGCTAGAGAAATCAGCAGCTATCTGGAGAGGAATGAAAATGAAAATACAGCTTAGCCGAACATATGGGATACAGCAAAGGCTATGCTTAGAGGGAAATTTATGCCCTAAATGCATATATTAAGAAACAAGATGGAGCAAAAATCGAGGACTTAACACACCTGGAGGAACTTGAGAAAGAACAGCAAACTAGCCCCAAAGCAAATAGAAGAAGAGAAATAAGGATGATTGAAGCAGAGATAAATGAATGGGGGAACAAGAGAACAATAAAAAGAATCAATAAAAACCAAAACTTGGTTCTTTGAGAAAATCAATAAAATTGATGGGCCACTAACAAGACTGACAAAGATAAAAAGAGAGAAGATGCCAATAAATAAAATCAGAAAGGATAAGGGGTGCGTGACTACAGACTCTGAAGAAATAAAAGAAATCACAAGAGGATACTATGGACAACTAAACACCAACAAACTAGACAACTTAGATGAAATGGACAAGTTCCTGGAGACACACAAACAAGCTACACTGACTCAGGAAGAAATAGAAGATCTCAACAAACAATCACAAGTAAAGAGATTCAAAAAGTCATCAAAACTCTTCCTTTAAAGAAAAGTCCAGGGCGAGATGGCTTCACAAGGGAATTTTATCAAACATTCCAAGAAGAACTAATGCAAATCTTGCTCAAATGTTTCAAAAAAAAATGAGGAAAAAGGAACTCTACCTAACTCATTTCATGGAGCTAATTTTTTTTTGGCATGGGCAGGCAGTGGGAATCGAACACGGGTCTGTGGCATGGCAGGTAAGAATTCAGCCTGCAGAGCCACTGTTCCACCACCGAATGCTAGTATCGCTTGAATACCAAGACCGTGTAAAGATGTTATAGGAAAGGAAAACTACAGTTCAATTTCCATAATGAACACAGATGCAAAAATTTTAATAAAATATTAGCAAATCGTATCCAACAACAAATTTAAAGCATTATACATCTTGACCAAGTGGGGTTTATACCAGGAATGCAAGGATGGTTCAACCCAAGAAAATCAATGATGTAATACAGCACATTAACAAATCGAAAGGGAAAAATCACATAACCATCTCGATTGATGCTGAAAAAGCATTCAGCAAAATTTAGTCTCCCTTTCTGATAAAAACATTCCAAAAGATAGGAACCAAGGTAATTACCTCAATATGATAAAGGGAATACATGAAAAACTGATAGCCTGCATCATGCTCAATGGAGAGAGACTGAAAGTTTTCCCCCTAAGATCAGGAACAAGACAAGGATTCCCACTCTCACCACTATCATTCAACATTGTGCTAGAAGTTCTAGCTAGAGCAATCAGGCAAGACAAAGAAATAAAAGGAATCCAAATTGGAAAGGAAGAAGTAAAACTCT
The DNA here is from genome assembly GCA_004026745.1 of Myrmecophaga tridactyla. Taxonomy (NCBI): domain Eukaryota; kingdom Metazoa; phylum Chordata; class Mammalia; order Pilosa; family Myrmecophagidae; genus Myrmecophaga; species Myrmecophaga tridactyla. Next base: position 30,168 of record PVIY010027620.1, read on the forward strand.
CTTTATTTGCAGATGATATGATACTATACTTGAAAGATCCTGAGAAATCTGCAACAAAGTTACTTGAGCTAATAAACAAATCCAGCAAGGTGGCAGGATATAAAATTAATGGGCAAAAATCAGTAACATCTCTATACACAAGCAATGACCTAGGTGAGGAGTCATGAAGGAAAAAAATCCATTCAAAATAGCAATTAAAAGAATCAAGTACTTAGGAATGAACTTAACTCTGGATGTAAAGGATGTGTTCACAGAAAATGACATAACATTGTTAAAGGAATCAAAGGAGATCCAAATAGGTGGAAAGACATTCCCTGCTCTTGGATAGGAAGCTAAATATAGTTAAGATGTCAATTCCCCCCAAATTGATCTACAGATTCAACAAATTGATCTGCAGATACCAATCAAAATTCTAACAACCTACTTTGAACATTTGGAAAATCTAATTACCAAATTCAACTAAAAGGGAAAGAGACCCCAAATAGCTAAAAACATCCTTAAAAAGAAGAATGAAGTGGGAGGATTAACACTCCCTGACTTTAAAACCTATTATAAAGTCACAGCATTCAAAACAGAATGGACTAGCACAAAGATAGAAGAATTGACCAATGGAATTGAATTGAGAGTGTAGAAATAGACCACCAAACCTATGGCCAACTGATTTTGACAAGGCCACCAAATCCTCTCAACTGGGACAAAACGGTAGTTTCAATAATTGGACATTGAATAATTGAATATCAATAGCCAAAAGAATGAAAGAGGACCCCTATCTTACACCCTACACAAAAATTAACTGAAAGTGGCTCAAACACCTAAATATAAGAACTAATACCATAAAGCTTCTAGAAGAAAACGTAGGGAAACATCATCAAGACCTACTAATTGGAGGTCGCTTCCTAAAGTTTGCACCCAATGCAGAAGCAACAAAAGTAAAAATAGATAAACACGAATTCCTCAAAATCAAATGCTTCTGCTTCTCATAAGACTTTGTCAAATAGGTGAAGAGGTCATCAACTAAATGGGAGAAAATATTTGGAAATCAGCTATCAGACAAAGGTTTGATTTTCTGTATATACAAAGAAATCATATAACTCAACAACAAAAGAACAAACAACCCAATTATAAATTGGACTAAAGATATGAATAGGCATTTTTCCAAAGAGCAGATACAGAAGGTTCAGAAGCATTTGAAGAGATGTTCATTTTCATTGGCTACACAGTAAAACACAGATCAAGACTGCAATGAGATACCAGCTCAGACCTGTAAGAATGGCTGCTATTAAGCAAACAGGAAACTATAAATGTGGGAGAGGATGTGCAGAAATTGGGACACTTATGCCCCGCTGTTGGGAATGTATAATGATGCAGCCACTATGAAAGACTGTTTGATGGTTCCTTAGGAAACTAAATATTGAGTTGCCCTATGATCCAGCAATAGCACCACTTGGTATATACCCAGAAGAGCTGGAAGCAAGGATGCAGATAGACATTTGCATAACAATGTTCATAGCAGCATTATTTACATCAAAAGATGTAAACAAACTAAATGTCCATCAACAGAAAAGTGGATCAATAAAATGTGATATATACACACGATGGAATATTATGCAGCTGTAAGACCAAATGATGTACTAAACTACATGACAAGATGGATGAGCCTTGAGGACATAATACTGAGTGAAATTAACTGGACGCAAAAGGATAGACACAGTATGATTCCACTTTTAAGGCCTGCATAAAGGTATAATCAGAGGCTTATAATACAGAATATAGAGGACTTCGATGTATGTAGAAGCTAGAGGTGGGTGAACCATTAGCTAATGAAACTGAACTCCAATGTGAGGGAATAGGCAGGAGTGAAGGTGGTTCACTAGTGGGTCTAGAAGTAATATTACCACATTGAAGATGAACAGGATTAAAAGGGTAGACCTATGTGTCCCACTGACTCACACTAGAAATACGAATGAGTTCTTGTAAGAGTTCAAAGATATGATTCTTGTACAAAGAGTGAATAAGTTCAGAGTACAGGGGGGAACTGCTATTGCATGCTATGAGTTAGCTCAAAAGGAAACCATCAGCACTACCACAGCAACAGCAGAGGCAAATAATGGGGGAAGAAGCAACAGCTAAGAGGAGGTTTAGATTTCCTATCAGGCAAGGGTGTGTTTATTGGTTTTCTTTCTCTTGGAAACAATGAAATTATCTAAAACTGAGAATGTGGATGGACTGTGGACTTTAGGCCTCTACATGATGCCCAATGAAGGCAGGTGGCTGACGGTGCACTGATGGAGCTGGATCTGGAACTGCAATTATCTGTAGCACATAATCCAATTCACCCTGTCTGTATAGCTCATTTGAACAACTGAAACACAGGGAGCACAGAACAAGAAAGAGATCCTTTAGTCCTGTATAAATTACTGTAATGCCTGTTTATATCCTAGAGTGTATTAAGCAGATAATCTAAAAGTATTGGCAAAGTCCCCTGAGGGATAGGAGAAAAATATGGAACTTTTAAACCTTACCATCAGGGAATCCCCTGATGCTGTGACAAACTTTAGGGACACCCAAATCAATAGGCCATGCCCTCAATCAGGAGGCTTACTCGTGTGAAGCTTATGTAGGTAGCAGAGAAGCTTAGACTATCTACAGGCATGCCTAAGAGTTAACTTCTGGAGCACCTCTTCTGTTGCTCAGACGAGGCCTCAGTCTTTCTAAGCCCAACTCTGCAACTGAAATCATTGCCCACCCCCTACATCGGACGTGACATCCAGGGATGAAAGTCTCCCTGGTGATGTGAGGGAGGTCTCCCAGAGATGAATCCAGACCTGGCACTGTGCAAGGAACAATTCCATCATGACCAAAAGGGGCAAGAGAAGTGTAATTAATAAAGTATCCGTGAGCAGAGAGAGTTCAAACAGAGTCAAGACGCTACTCTGGAGGTTGCTCTTACACAAGCTTCAGTTAGACCTTGCTACCTATCATAACCAGCCAACTCCCAACCAGGACCATTTTATCCAACCCTAAAGAACACCTAGGGCAAATTACAAGATTCCACAAGGGTTCCATGCACTAGAGTAACTTTCCAGAAACCTACAACCTCCAGATGGGTCCCTAGTCCACATAAGTCCTGAAACCTAGCTCAGCCTCTTCAGAATATCAGATAATTCCATCTCCCTGGCCCATATTAATGACAGACCCTTCTAATATGAAAAATTTAGAACTGTAATAGCCCAAATACCCCTAACAAGAGGAATGGAAAGATCAAAGGTGATGGTGGAGTTACACAGAGGCAGCCCTGTCTGGTGGCTTCAGTTTACAGATGAGGAAACTGAAGTTTAGAGGAAGCAGAAGATCCATGACTCCAAGCCATAATTTCAGAATCCACAACCAGAGATGGTCCCTAAGCTCATGGATGCAAACAAGGCACAATCCCAATGGAGATAAACTTGAAATTAAAAAAAAGAAGTCTCAACTGAAAATCTCAACTCTATGCACACAATTCAGTCCCAAGGGGCTGAGAATCTCTTGGGAATAAGTGCTAATAACACAATACTCAAAACAAACTCCTCATTTGTAGCAGATTGAAAAATATCATCCTGGTCCTACCATCCTGCAGCAGGTATAGAAAGGAATACTATAAAATGAATATAGCTTGGAAGAAGTAACTACTAGTGCACTTTCTTCTAAGTAGTCATACATTTCTGTAATGCTTGGAAGGAAACTACAAGAACAGAAGTTGAAGAAATTCACCAGAAAGATTATCTTTGGTTTTGTGCAGCATTACACCTACAGAAAATCAGAAG
>PVIY010027621.1:0-33990 GCA_004026745.1 Myrmecophaga tridactyla
TTGCTGACCTTGCCAGCTGAAAGCAAACTGTTTCTGGTGGTCCTTACTACGAGCTATGGAGAAAAAAGCATTTGCCAGATCAATAGCTACATACCAGGTACCAGGGGATGTATTGATTTGCTTAAGCAAAGATACCACATCTGGAACAGCAGCTGCAATTGGAGTTACCTCCTGGTTGAGCTTATGATAATCCACTGTCATACTCCGAGTTACCTCCTGGTTGAGCTTATGATAATCCACTGTCATACTCCAAGACCCATCTGTTTTCTGCACTGGCCAAATAGGAGAGTTGAATGGGGATGTAGTGGGAATCACCACCCCTGCATCCTTCAAGTTCTTAAGAGTGGCAGTAATCTCTGTAATCCCTCCAGGAATCTGGTATTGCTTCTGATTTACTATTTTGCTAGGTAGGGGCAGTTCTAGTGGCTTCCACTTGGCTTTTCCCACCATAATAGTCCTCACTGCATGAGTTAAAGAGCCAATGTGGGGATTCTGCCAGTTGCTCAGTATGTCTATTCCAATTATGCATTCTGGAACTGGGGAAATAACTATAGAATGGGTCCAGGACCCCACTGGACCCACTGTGAGATGGACCTGAGCTAAAACTCCATCGATCACCTGACCACCATAAGCCCCCAGTCTGACTGGTGGATCAGAGTGATGTTTTGGGTCCCCTGGAATTAATATCATTTCTGAACCAGTGTTTAACATTCCCCAAAATATATGATTATTTCTTTTTCCCCAATGCACAGACACCCTGGTAAAAGGCCATCAGTCTCCTTGGGGAAGGCTTGGAGGAAGATTATCAGTATAGATTTGTGGCAGTATAACAGGGTTCTCCCCCAAAGGGACCTGGCCTCCCCTTCATTCAAGGCGCTCTAGGTCTGTAAACTGTCTCAAGTATGGAAATTGATTAAGGCGCCGTGACTCTGTCTTTTTTGTAATTCAAATTAGACTTCTGTTCATTTGACCTAGAACTCTTTTGTTTATACAACTCAAACAAGAATTTAGTAGACTGCCCATCTATTGTATTTCTAGGTACCCCATGATTTACTAGCCAATGCCACAAATCTCTGTGAGTCATATTATTTTGGCTCCTGCTTTAAGTTTGTTGTCTTTTAAATAGCCACATCCACCCTGTCTTTGGCGATTAGGTGCTACCACCTGGTTTCTACCAACTTGGGATCCCATCATCCCCATTGTGTTTAAGGATTCCAGCTCAGTGACAGCAGTTCCCACAGTAATATCTACCTACAGAGAAGTGCAACTACCGAGCTATTCAGGGATGATGGTGCTAGTCTCACAAATTTATTTCTCACTGTTCTGGTAAAAGGTGCATCCTCTGGACATTCCTGGGGTGTAAGAGCAGGCTTTGCATGATAAATCCACTCTAACATTCCACTCTCTCTAAGCCTCTGGATCCCCTCATCTACATTATACCAGGGCAGTTCTGGCATTTCAACCTCAGGTAATGTCAGCCACCTTTTGATCCATGTTTCAGCCAACCATCCAAACAAACTGTTAATGCCTTTTCTAACCCCTCGAGCTATAACATTGAATGCAGAATCTCTGCTTAGTGAGCCCATATCAGTAAGTTCAGCTTTATCCAGCCTTATATTCCTCCCATGATTATCCCAGACCCTTGAAATCCATTGCCACACATATTCCCCTGATTTCTTTCTATATAAATTGGAAAACTCACACAGTTCTTTTGGAGTATAATGTACGTCCTCATGTGTGATATTTTGTACCTCACCTTTAGGGACCTTTTGGGACTTTAGTCTATTTATAGGTCTGGAAGAAATGAGGGGAGATGAGGGTGGGTCATGAAAAGAATTAAAAGTCTCTTCCAAGCCATTTGCTTCAGGGCACTCATTTGCAGTTTCATCTGGTGAAACAGAATTAATCACTCTAGGGCTAATTCCTTCAGTTGGAGTTTGGGTGGCCAATTCCTCAAGGCAGGCTGGAGGTCAGGCAGCTGTGTCCTTGGTGCAGACAATTGCAGGGTTACCTAGAGAAGACTCAGCATGACCTAGGGTTTCAACCGGCCACCAACATCATTATCCATCCATATGTCGCCATCCCCTTTGTCAGGGTCCCACTCCTTTCCAATCAATGCCCTCACTTTAATGGCAGACACCATCCAAGATTGAGATTTCAATTTATGTTGTAAATTATCTTACTCTAACGTAAGATTCTGAGTCTGATTTTTGGAGATCTCAAGTCTACATCTACAGGAAATAAGATTTTCCTTCAGGACACTCACAGAAATGTCTACATCTGTCAGATGGCACTTAAGCTTCTCATTTGAAGGCTTAAGCTCATCCCTTTCATTCATTAATGTATACAGTGTATCTAACATCAACCAGCCAGCATCTCTATACTTCCTATTTCCACAAAACTCCATAAAGGCATCAAAAACATTATTCCCCAGAGCCCAGATTCGTACAAGCAAAACATTAGAAGAATCGAATGGTGATATTTTGACTATCTCTCTTGCAAACTCACTCCATGGACTGGTAATGTCATTCCAATTATGGGAATCAGAGTCCTTAGTGCCTTTGAGTCCAGTCAGAGTAAAAAACCATTCATAAAAACCCATTTTTAAGATGCTGTTTCATAAGAACCACTCCCACTACCAAGTTGTATTAGTTAGGATTCTCTAGAGAAACAGAATTAATAGGAAATACTCATAAATATAAAATTTATAAAAGTGTCTCACGGAACCATGGGAGCATAGAGTCCAAAATCTGTAGGGCAGGCTGTGAAGCTGATCGTTCCAATTGGAGGGTCTGGACAAACTCCACAGGAGAGGCTCACCGACCAAAGTAGGAAGAGAGCCTTTCTCTTCTGAATCCTCCTTAAAAGGCTTCCAGTGATTAGATTAAACATCACTCATTAAAGAAGACACTCCCCTTGGCTGATTACAAATGAAATCAGCTGTGGATGTAGCCGATGTGATCATGATTTAATTCTATGAAATATCTTCATAGTAAAAGACAGGCCAGCACTTGCCCAAGCAGACAAACAGGTACCACCACTTGACCAAGTTGACACATGAACCTGACCATGACACCATGTTAGAAGATCTGACCTAAATTCATAGCCCATAGCTGGGACCCCTCTACTACTTTTGGACCTCTCAAATTCTGCCCACTGCCTGACTTTTCACTGCAATTTCTAGATTTTTGTTTAATATATAAGCAGATTTAGACTTACTGTAGAGAATTATTTTCTAACCAGGAATATCCACAAATGAAGAAAGTTGCTTCATGAGGTGAAGAATTCTATATCCCTTGTGATAGTCAAGCCAAAGCTATATACCCATCAGTCCTGGCTCCTACAGAAGGCAGTGCTGCTTTCATTGGGAAGTTAGACAAGATCACTCTACAAGCCTAGGTGACTGCTGAGTAAGTTGGCATGGCCAAAATTAGACTATCTTTTCTAAAAATGCACTTATTCAACATTAATCCCCTATCATGTATGAGGCTTAGTGGTTATCATATCCAGCATTTATTAAGTGTGTGTTATGTGCCAGGCACTGTTCTAAATGTTTTATATATAAAACCTCATTTCATCCTCACCCAAATCTTATGAGGTAGGTTCCATTATTATTGTCCCTATTATAATAAAGAACACAAGGTAGAAAGAGGCTAAACAGATTGCCTATGGCACATTACATAAGGCAGGCCAGGACACAAACATGGTAATTGGCCTTCAAAGCCTATGTCTTAACCATTTGGCCACTCTGGCTCTCTGATAGCTTCTGGAGATACAGTGAAGAAGACAGACATATGGTCCCTAGCATTTTTTATCTTATCACACTAAAAATATGTATTCCTATAAGGAAATCAAAAGAAACTACACTGTTTACCTCATATTTGAAAATTACTTGTGATTTCAATGAAATGCAATGTTCCCCAGAAACTCAAATGCTTTGTGTGTCTAGATACAAAAGCTATTGCTGCCTGCATGCCTTTGTAATTTATAGCAGTAATTAGACAGGGGAAATGATGTCATTAACTCTTATAAGTTTTTTTAATCACATATAGTAAACAATGTCCCAAACCAAATAACTACACTATTTTTAATTCAGTATCAAAAATTATTTATACCATGTCTATAATTTGTTGCAAATGCTTGGCAGGAACATAATTTATTTGAATTTGGTAAATAAAATTAAATTATTTTACCATTAAGATTTTTCTTTCTTTTTTACTTTTATGACATTTTATTATATTATTTTATATTTTCCTTCAGTTTTTGAAGAGAGAATAGAACCTCTTAGCATTACTTTTGTAGTAACTTAAGTCATGTGACTATAGAAAATGATTATCCCAGTTTTTTCATCTTTATATTTGGTTACAATATAACAAAGCCCGCTAATTCACATATTTGCGATTTTTTGATGACAGAAGATATGTTCGGTATGTCTTTTGGTCATATTTATTTCATGAATGCTGTGAGACAAATGGAGAATAGGATGAGGACATAAGAAATATTGGGCAGCACAGTGGGTTTGAGTTATAAAATTGAGCTCTTAGTATCAGAGGGAAAAAAATAGGTAAGGAGAAAGTGGACATGGATACCAGAGAGAAGCAGTGAGAATTTCCAAGTAGCAGGCCCAGAAAACAGTTTTCCAGTCCAGTTATAACTTACCAAGAATCACTATAGTTAATATCAAGAGTTTATCTGAATTAAATAAGTTCAATGGTATGGAGAAGTACAACAAACAGGAAAACTCCCACCAAATTAAGTATGCTAACTAATAAGTTAGTCAACTATACTTCCATGGATGCTGACAGAAGACAGCAGAATCCTGGGTCAAAAGCACAAGACTTTATTACTTACAGCAAAAGCAGCAGCAGGAGCATTTGCTGGTTCCCTGAGTTCCTAGACCCCAATTTGAAGTGGAGGGCCAGGTGGAGCCTACATAACCAGTATGCTGCACAACACAAGAGAGACCTTAAGTTTCAAGTCACCACCAGTTTTGCAGCAAGCAGTAAGCAAACCTGTCCTTTAACAAGAAGGAATGCAGATGTATTGCAGAACTACATGGTGCATTCTTGAGTTACATCACCTCTCAGAACTGTCATTAGTGTAAACAATCTGAGAAGTGTCCTGGGTGAAAGAACAGTGAAGGTCTTGTGATTTTAACATGCTCAGCAAAATGTGTGTGAAGGTAAAGAGACCCAGGGACGACAGCCTCCCAACCATGAAAAGTGGTGGTTTGCAAAGAGTGGTGACCGGACCAGTGGCAGCAGCACTCAAAATTTACCAGAAATGCAAATTATCAGGTCTTATGCTGAAACGATGTGTGTACCCTAGAAAAGCCATGTTTTAATCCTAATCCCATTTTGTAAAGGCAGCCATTTCTTCTAATCCCTATTCAGTATTGTATGTTTGAAACTGTAATTAGATCATCTCCCTGGAGATGTGATTTAATCAAGAGTGGTTGTTAAACTGGATTAGGTAGATTCACCATTTGGGTGAATCTTGATTAGTTTCTGAAGTCCTATAAAAGAGGAAACATTTTGGAGAATGAGAGGTTCAGAGAGAGCAGAGAATGCTGCAGCACCACGAAGCAGAGTCCACCAGCCAGCAACCTTTGGAGATGAGGAAGGAAAAATGCCTCCCAGGGAACTTCATGAAACAGGAAGCCAGAAGAAAAAACTAGCAGATGATGTCATGTTTGCCATGTGCCCTTCCAGATGAGAGACAAACCCTGACTGTGTTTGCCACATGCCTTCTCACCTGAGAGAGAGAGAGGCCCTGAACTTCATCAGCCTTCTTGAACCAAGGTATCTTTCCCTGGATGCCTTTGATAGGACATTTCTATAGACTTGCTTTAATTAGGACATTTTCTTGGCCTTAGAACTGTAAACTAGCAACTTATTAAATTCCCCTTTTTAAAAGCCATTCCATTTCTGATATATTGCATTCCAGCAGCTAGCAAACTAGAACAGGCCTCAACCCAAACAGTGAATCAAAAATTCAGTAATCTGAGTTTTAATAAATCCACCCAGAAATTCTGATATGCACTAAAGTTTGAGAACTCCTAGTATAATGGAAAGGATTCTTGGTACCAGTCAGGATGTTGGGTATAGTCAAACTCTTTCACTAACTACCTGAGTGAGTCACTCACCTTGTCTGGGCCTTAATATCTTCACCAACAACAGGAAAAGATGAGATAATTTCCATGTCTCCACATTCCTTATATACTATGACATGTATCTTTATTTTTATGTGTCTTTATAAATGTTGCCTGTTTTAAAAAACTTAAAATGCACATGGAAGATATTGGTAAGTCCAGGAGACAGCAGCCAGCAGCTAGTCAAGTACCACATGGTTTCATTACAATCTTCACTGCTACAGATTGCAGACTGTGGAAAAAATGTGTGTGTGTGTGTGTGTGTGTGTGTGTGTGTGTGTGTGTGTGTATTCTAGTTTGCTAGCTGCTGGAATGCAACACACCAGAGATGGATAGGCTTTTAATAAAAGGGGATTTATTTTGTTAGTTCTTCAGAGGAAAGGCAGCTAACTTTCAACTGAGGTTCTTTCTTATGTGGGAAGGCACAGGATGGTCTCTGCTGGCCTTCTCTCCAGGCCTCTGGGTTCCAACAATTTTCCCCGGGGTGATTCCTTTTTTGTATCTCCAAAGGCCTGGGCTGAGTTGCGAGTGCTGAGATGAGGTATGCTGAGCTGCTTGGGCTGTGATACATTGAGCTCTTTCATTTATGCACCAGCCAATTAAATCAAACATCATTCATTGCAGCAGGCACACCTCCTAGCCGACTGCAGAGGCAATGAGCAACAGATAAGGTTCATGTACCATTGGCTCACGTCCACAGCAATAGATCTAGACACCTTCACCTGGCCAAGTTGACATCTGAATGTAACTACCACTATATGTATATATATATATATAACTTGGCCAGGTATATATATATATATATATATATATATATATATATATATATATACACATATATATGTGTATATATATATACATACATATATATGTGTATGTATATATATATATATATACACTGGTAGTCTGGAGCTAGCCCCACAGACTTACAGAACTGACTTATCAGCATTCTGGGAGTGGACTGGTACCTCAGACAAATGTGTAGTAACAAATATGGAATAGGCCATTATACAAATTCATAAGAGCTATTTACGAATTTACAGTGAGACCCGTATCTGACAAGGAGACTAATTTTTCTCTCCTCTGACCTGAGAATTCTCGTCAATAGGCAAGTTGTTAGGAATTATAATCAGAAGTTTTACTTGAGCAGCACAGATTTAGAACAGAGAGTTGAGTAAATGTTTTGATGTTGCCTGATATAGCCATGTCTACAGTAAGAATATACTTGTCACCACAGGTCAGGTTCATATCTAAATCCTGGGCACCCTCACCCCTGGACAGTTTTTAGATGGTCTTTCAGTTTGCTAATGCTACCAGAATGCAATATACCAGAAATGGTCTGGCTTTTACAAAGGAGATTTATTAGGTAACAAATCTATAGTTCAAAGGCCATAAAAATGTCCAAATTAAGTCATCAACAAGGGGATACCTTCACTCAGGAAAGGTCAGTCATGTCTGGGGGTTTCTCTGTCACATGACAAGTCACATGGCAATGTGTGTTGGCCCTTCTCTCCTGGGTTGGTCTTCATAAGGTTTTCTCAGCTTCAGTGGGTCTGCCTGGAGCATTTTCCCCTCTCTAAGCATTTGTGAATCCGTTCTTCATTTCTCTAGGACAAACCCTGGATTTCATCTCTTAGCTTCGCATCTCCTGAGGCATTTTCTGTCTCCCTGAGTTCCTCACTTGGTTTCTTCTCTCTGCTGTCACTATGTTTTCTGTTTTTTATTTTCTTCATAGAGGACTCCAGTAAAAGGATTAAGATCCACCTTGTATTGGGTGGGTCACATCTCCATGGAAACAGCCTAATCAAAAGGTCCCACCAACAATTGAGTCTGCACCACAAGATTGGATTAGAAGAACATGGCTTTTCTGTTTTCTGTAGAAAACAGAAGAACTGTTTTCTACATAGCAGTTTCAAACCAGCACAGATGGTCTCTTAGTTTGCCAGGGCTTCTGTAACAAACACCACAGACTGGTTGATCTAAACCACAAACATGTATTCTCTTATGATTCTGGCACCTCAAAGTCCAAAATCAAGGTGTCAGGGCCAAGTTTTCTCTGAAGTCTGAAGTGTTTTTGTGTTGGCTTGCTGGCAATCCACAGCTTAGTCTCTACACTGTCACATGGCTGTCTCTTTTCCTGTCTTCCCCTATTGTGCACCTCCTACTACTATATCCAAATTTCCTCTTCTTACAGGAGTCATGCTCCTCTGCTTAATCCATTCATATTGGATTAATGCCTCTCTGATTCAGTTTGGCTTCACTTTCACCAATACTATCTTCTAAATGTTCCTATTTACAAAGAAATTCACATCCACAGGACTTGGGGCTAGGACTTGAATATAGTTTATAGGAGACCTAAGTCAATCCATAAGAGATTGGTCCAACTGAGTTGCCCTCCAAGAGTCTCCTGTTTTTCTGTATCTTAAAACCTTCAGTCATGGACCTGTCAAGTCTCAAGAACCGAGAAACCTTTCTGCCTCTCCTATATAGTGTCTGTCCTAATCATTTAAGTCTTGACTTTGAAGTTAAAATCTCAGAAGACAATTTGAAAGTCTTGTTTCCAAGTTTCTGGTGGGTTACCATACCTTTCTTCTCTTTGTTCTGTCCTGTGCTCCCTGCCCTACTCCTCTGCTCTCTAAATGTCCATCAACTAAGGAATGGAGACTATTCAGTCTCCAAGAACTCCATAATGGAAGAATTAGCTGCCTTCATTGTAGCCATTCCAGTAAGTTATTACTCATCTTGGCCATTATTCCATTCTAGTTTTTGTGATGTGATTCTTTTAACCTAAATATATAATGTAATTTTGGCCCCAACAGCTTATTATTAGAAGGCAAGTTTTAACTTACAATGAAAAGTAGGTGCTGGAATCTGTTTGTGTTATTTAGAATTAAATTGAATTATAAGTCATTTGTTCTGAGAGATTTCAAAAGCCAAATGTATTCACTTTGTTCAAAGAAAGTGAATGAGCAGTTAGTCGATAAACATGGTGAATGTTGACAAATATAGAAAATTCCTGTTTGTAAGACTCTGCTTTTCCATAAAATGTTATGCAGCCTGTATTTTCTCTAGCCATTTTTGCTTTTATAGATGCTACCTCAAAATATAGGCTATCTAGATTTCTCTAATTACTCACCACTTTTAAAGCTTGGTTAGAAAACAGGACAACAGAAAAATTTCTGATATTAAAGAAATCACGAGTTCTTAAAAGTACGCAATTTTTGTAGAACTGTTAAGTAAGGCATATTTATTCCACATATTGCTGTGCCGATTTTATTTCAAACATATTAATGCATGAGGTTGAAAATTAAATGTGCTAGCCCAGTAGATTAATACTATCCTTTTCATCTTTGTCAAATAGAACTAAATTGCTTGGTTCAATAAAATCCAGTCCCATCTGAGTGGCTCTCTTTGTTGGTTTTCAGAAAAGGGAGAGATTGAGAATTGAAAAAGCATTCATCATCAGGAGAATTTGTTTTAAAAGCACCCAGGCTCCCATACAACCAGTAGATAAATTACCCACTATTCAAGAGAAGGAGAGCACAATCAGTTTCCCATTATACTAAGCCAATCAGCTTCTTATGTGACTGTCTCTCTTGAGCAAACGGCAGCAAGCATGTCAAAGCTTTCCCCCTATTCCCAGGCCTTTAGAAGCAAGCCCTTTCTCAGACTAGATGCTTTACGGAAGCTTTGTGAATACATTTTACCATTGTTTTTAGATAAGGAGCATGATGTTCACAACTCTTATCCATATGGCTAAGAACACCTACTTCACAATGGAAAATTAATGTCGCTTTTATATTGTACCACTGACAGGCAAGTGCTTTGAAGCTTTATGGCATGGAAGTAAGACTTCAATAAATTATTTTCAATCCTACCTCTCATCTTCCCAGAAGAATTATTTTTTTGTGTGTAATCATTTTACAATTAAGAAGCAAAGGAAAGCGTAAGGATAAATCATACTAGAAGTAATAGAATATGCAAAAAATCTGCAGGCTGGTTTTTTTTCCTTCCCAACAAAATAGATGGTTGTTAAACAACTATTACCTCTTTGGAGACATGAAGAATGGTGTAAGAATATACTGAATAAATTTCCTCTGCCATGATTTAGCCTAGAGAAACGCAACTACAATTAATAAACTCTACAGACACAAGTGTTGCAGCATTTTAAACATTTTGCATTTGTGATAGGAAAACAATCAACAGAGGCCTTAGAGACAAGAGTGTAATTGCAATCATATAAAGAGTCTTATTATAAGGGGAAATGTAGGTCATTATATATGCTATTAAAATGAAGTTTTTTTAAAAAACAAACAATGGAACTGCACAAGACATTGAACCCTCAGTTAAACAATGGACTATAGTTAACAGTAGAATTATAAAAATTTGCTTTCATCAATTATAACAAACGTACCACACCAATGCAAGGTGTTAATAAGAAGGTAGTAAATGAGAACCCTGTATTTTATGCATGATTTTTCTGTAAACCCACAACTTCTCTAACAAGAAGAAAAGAAAAAAGAAGGCAGTGGGGGGGAATCCTTATTTTCTCCCTGCACACAAATATCACCAATCAAAACCTCAAAACAGCAATGCCTTGTGTTTGCATATAGGTATAATTCTACAGGTTAATTTAATTTGCTTTCCCTTAAGTTATCCATTTTCACATTGATACTGGAGAATATACATTATATGCATACAGGTAGCCTATATAACTTCCTTTGCACTAAACAAATAGTAACATGCCTCTTTTGTATCATAAGTTCAAAACTCGAAGGAGTCATTGTACATATGCTCGAGAACATGTCAAAACTTCATGAGGAACTACAATTGTACAATGTTTCCACCTTTAAAATACATATATGTATATCTGGTATATGGTATTGGGTGAGGAGAGGGAGAGAGAAGAGGAAGGAGGAAGTGAGTAGGGAAACAGAGTGAGAGTGAGAGAGTGAGAGAATATTAAAAAGAAAAATAAAAGAACTTGTGCTTTATCCATAGAAGTTCCTTTCCTAGAGATATGATTTATTATAACTTTTGACTATAGAAAACATGATCTATTGAGGGATGTATTTTGTTTATTTTAATTGTTAGCTTCTTTAAAGTTTTAAAATAAATTGTTAGGCATTTATTATTAGCTCTATACTTATGAACCTAGCAAATTTCACAAAGCACTTCTAAGAGGTCTTTGAATAACTACTGTCCCAGATGGGCAAATGAAATGCCTTCAAACATTGTAAACAGCCTTTAGTAAATTTAATATTTTTGATATCCTGTTTTCAAATACCACATTCTTCTGGTTTAACCCATAGATCTTTCTGAAAATGAAATACATCTTAAAATCTAACAAATGTATCAATATGATGACCTAAAGTTTTCTTAGATTTTCCGATATCATACCCAAACCTACTTAGACTTCAAATCATAAGACTGAAATCATATGTATTTCCAATTGCACCTTCTAAACTGAAATTACAAGATAGTCACTCCAGTCGGCCAAATTCTCTCAAATAGCGTAATTACTTTAGGCACCAAACATTGACAGATTTCTTCCTAAGTCAAAATATTAGTACTGTGATTTCTTTTCTTATAAATGTTTTATATTTAATTCCAAATCTTCCTAGAGTTAAAAGATATGTACTCACTAAGGAAGACAGCATCCCAGTTAACTGAATCATTTAAATGTATATATTCCGAAGTTTGAAAGATGCATACCTATCGAAGAAGAGAAATGATCATCCAATTACACTGATATCCTTACAACTTCTGAATATCTTTGCCAGACATGACATCAGGAACTGCAGACATCCAGAGCAATTTTCACCACCCCAACTGCCATACTTGCCTTTCTCAACGTTTTTGCATCATGGGGCTCAAAACCTAAATGAAAATTCACGTGACCCAACTCACTAGCAACTCACAGGAGTCAGCAGCTCCCATCCAAATTGATACCTTGATTTGTCTTTGACTCTTAAGATATGCACATAGATTTTCCATCTAACTCCAAAGACCTTTAAAGTTGACAGAATAAAAATATGTGTTAAAAGTTAATTAATTATACTTTCTATCAAAATTTAAAATCCCAGTGATGGAATCCTACTTTTTTTTGAAATCAGATTTCTCAATTCAATTATTCAACCACTTGTATTTAGCTCTTTTATTTGTTGTGTCTGACTCATCATTATACTTAGGAAGTCATTCTCTTCCCTTCCTCCTTCAAACTCACATCAGAGACCTGTATTAACCCTTTGTCCTATTGCAAGTGCTTAAGGCTTGCACAAGGACTGCACTTTTCAAAGCTTTTTTTAATTTTTTTTATTTTTTTTCACTTTTCAGAACTTTTTAGAGCAGAAAGTATCCTGTGGTTACTCCTGTTCAGGGCAGCAAAGATTCATGGACTACTCAAATCTGTTTCCCCTGACTAGAAATTCAAATGGCTTCCTTCTGACCTGGGTAACAGCTCAAGTTGAAAAATAATAGCCGTACACAGGCAATAAATTTGCTGGATTTCTTTTCTTTTTAGTCATAGTATAGTATAAGTGTAAATACAACAAAGGATTTCAAAACCTATCATAAAAAGTATTTGTCCCAAAGATCTAATTCGTCATCCTTTTCTTGATTCACATATGTACATGCGATCAAAAATGAAATGAATATTTATATTTTAAAATATGTTTTCTTCTCTCAGTTTCTACAGATAAAGTGATCTGAAGTAATGTATGATGCCAAGAAACCAGAAAAGAGAAACTGTGACAACCCCCAGAAATGTGAAAGGAGGTTTCTTACTGGATAGCGAAATCCTTGGTTCAATTTATATAAAAACCCAAATAAATAAAATGGACAGTATTGTTCAATCTTAGAATTTCCATTTCTTCTATGTTCTAAGCTGTACAATTGTCAGGTTTTTATGGTTTAGGTTGTAAATGTGTTTTCCCCCTTGGTTAATTAAGCTGTTGTTTTTAAGTCTTAAAATGTGAAGGACATTTATGAATGGTAAGGGAGACCCTGTATACAAATGTATATTTGTAAAAGCTATTTTTATGATTAGCATGTTTTACTGTTGATCATATATAAAGTCGGGTGATATTGCAATTCTATGTTTAAAGCTTATTTCCAACTATATCATATAAGAAAAGATACATAGTATGCTACTTTTTATAATTTATTTTTAATTTATAGCTTAAATTACTACATAGTATAAAATTCTTGAAAAAGTTATATTTCTGCCCTCTACAAGCACCATTTTTATTAATGAAGAATGCAAAAATTTCAGATGTGATACAATAATTAAAGGACTGTTGGTCTGACCTGTGACTAAATTGAGCTTGCTCACTCTGCTAAACTGACATGAATAAATTATTAACCAAAACATCAGTCTGAATTAGGAGATCCGATAAATGTCAGTGCTCAAACAGTTAAGAAATAGATTGGAGAGGAATATTGTCTTGTCTTTGGATCCAAAGTTTAAATTGGTACATAAGTCACTTCATTTCATCTGTTACTAGGAATTCTCCTTTGCCATGGATTGCAGGTGTTTTACAGCTAATCTTCGCTGTTGTCTTGTCCTGTGGAGATGGAAGAAGCCATCTTCACAGACTATAGGAGAATTCAGCATATAATTTCTTAATAAATACTCTCTTTTAAAACAAAGTTGGTGTGTATCTTTTCTTTGGGGCACGCTGAGTTTTAATATTCACTTTGAACTTTTAAAGTCACTGGAATGCCACAACATCAGTGCAATAATAAAAACAGGATAACTTCACTAAAATGTATCTTATATGGTTCAAATCCCCACACTTTATGGAGCGGCCTGTATTCTGGATTATAGTAATTGGTCATATAAAAGAAAACCAGATGGCTGTCATACCTCAACTGAAGGCACACTCAGATGTTATTTCTAAAAGGTAGATTCTTCCCCCAAATGCAGAATGTTAAGAAAATAGAAAGCAAAACTACCTCATCAGAAAGTATTTATGCTCTGCCATACTTAAAGTCTGCAGCTAAGTGATTGCTAGCTCCTCATTAAAGAGCAGACAGACAAACATAAACATCACTGAAAACACCTAATGGGATTCAGGCTGACTATTTTCAAAGAAAATGAAGGGAAACTAAAGAAATCAACCTTTGGGCGGGTCACGGTGGCTCAGAAGGTAAGAACGCTTGCCTGCTGTGCCCGAGGACCCAGGTTTGATTCCTGGTGCCTGCCCATGTTAAAAAAAAAAAAAAAGAAAAAGAAAAGAAATCAACCTTGGTAAGTTTCCCTTGAATTTTCTACTTTAATTTCTTTAAGGTGATTTATCCTTTCTCTATGTCTTTCAAAAATAAGCCGATTAAAACTGATACAATTTTATCCGAGAAAGGGTATCCAAAGACCAAAATTCTGAAGAAAAATATTTATGGCTCTCTTACCAAAAAAAAATAAATACACTACAGTTACCTATGTAAAGTCTTTAGAAATTCACATAATAGACCTAGGGTCTGAATCAGAAATGTACTTTCTTGTTCATGGAAGGCAACAACCTTAATGTGGAGCAGCCTGCTATTTTTTCTATTGTGACATTCAGATTCTTAGAAAAGAAATGATATATATATTATAAATGTATATATAAAGAAAGGGAAAGAGAGAGAGAGCGCGCGCGAGAGAGGCACTACTCTAATGTTCAAAGCCATTCTTAAAGAGAAGCAATTTGCAAGTTAATTTATTGTGTTGTTGAGACAGCCTTCTGTTAGCCACCTGAGATATTCTGGAATACTCCGGCAATTGTATGTGGTTCATGCAAGATTTGAGGTGACTGGGCACAAAAAACAGTCCTTATGTTTTTCTGCTACACCCAGGAAGACTTTGCTTTCTTTATCTTTACATCCTGTACTAATGGTGCCTTGCATACAGCACGTTGAGCAATTTCTCCATAAATGGCTGAGAATTAAATAAAGCAAAGGTGTGTTTGGAGTTTTTACCTCATCATTTAAAAAAGTTATAATTTGTGAGCAACTGCTATGTGCTAGACACTGTTGTAATTACTTTATATGCACTGTCACTAATGCACACAAGAAAACAGTATGGTAGGTATTATCATCATCAATTTACAAATAAAGATCATTTATTTATTCTACAGTTCATTATTGAGTACCAACTCTGTGTCAAGTGTCAGTCCAGACACTGGGGGGGGTGGGGTCCAGCTATAAATAATGAAGATTGAAATCTCTGGCCTTATGCAGTTTGTATTCTTCTGGGGGCAACATATGATAAGCAAATACACAAGCAACAGTAAGGAGGTGTTTCAAGCAGGTTGTCAGGAAAGCTTCTGTGGTAAGGTGACATTTGGACAAAGATATGAAATGGATGGGACAGTGAGTCATGTGGCTGTCTATGGGAAAAGCATCCTGAGTAGAGGAAGTAGCAAGAAAATTCCCTGAAGCAGGAACATACTTGGTGCATTCAGAAACAGCAAGAGGCCAGTGAAGTTGGATTGGAATAAATGAGGGAAAGAAAATAACAGATACCTAAGAAAAGTCAGGATTCCAGATCACAGAGCCTTGGAGGTGATTCGGAATTCACTGGTCCTCATGTTGCATTGCATATTGGGAAAGTGGAAAAGTTTGAGCAGAGGAATGAGAAGATCTCACTTAAGGGGTAAAGGAATCATCTTGATTGCTATGTTGACAATGGACCTTAAGGAAGAAAGAGCAGGAAAGATGCTAATGCGATATCACAGGTTTATTGTTCCATTATCATTATAGCACAAGTATTCTTAGAGAACAGGCAATTGAGGAGGAACCAGCAAAAAGACAAAGGAAAACAGAAGAGATTGGTATCCTGGAATCCAAAGGAAGAAAGTGTTTTAAGGAGGGGGTAGTGACCCACTATGTAGAAGGCTAGTAACAGGTCAAGTAAGACAAGGATGATTGGATATAGCAACAGGAAGATCATGTGGCCTTGTAAGCAGTTACACAGGAGTGCACATAGGGACAGAGGACCACCCAGCCAAAAAACCCGATAGAACTTCACTTAAGAGAACATGGGAGAGATTTTTAAACACAGAGTATAGATGATTCTTTGAAGGAATTTTGCTATGGGGACAGGCAGAGAAAATGGATAAGTAGCTGGAGAAGAAGGGATGTCAACAGAGCTTTGTTTCATATTTTTAAGGGGGAAATCACATTATGTTTGCATACTTATGGGCATAACTCAGTGGAGAAAAAAAATGATGCAGGAGAGAATGGGGATGACTGTTAAAGCAATGGGTTGGCCTCATGTGAGAATATAGACAATTCATCCAGAACTGCAGAAGGGGATACAGTAGGTGAAGATATATGGGTGGGGACACGTGAAAGTTCCCTTTTGTTTGTTTCCATCTAGTGGGAGAGTAAATACACCAAGAACTGTCACTGGGTTGCCCAGTCCAGTTTGAATAGTCATAAATTTTAAATGTTTTTCTATAGTTACTTTCAGCTACACTATAGGGACAGACTAGGAAGAGAGAGGACTCTACAGGGTAGATGGTTTTGTCAATTGAATATGAGAAGGCATGTCACAGAAATCAAAGAAGGCCTCATAGATGTTATATGTTTTGAGCAGGTTCTTAAAGAATAGTAGAATTTAGATAGTTGGGGAGAGGGGCATTATATACATGAAGAAGAAATGGCATGAGCAAAAGCAGAGTTAAGAACCCTCTGCATGAGCTCAGCAGAGCAGATCGTTCATTTATTCACTAAATATTTGTTGTATTTATTCTATTGTGTATCCATACCTGATAATGGGCATACAGTGGTCAACGTGGACTCATTTCCTTAACTCAAGGCACTTAGTCAAGGGAACAATATCAGGAAATAGCTGAAAAAAGATGAAAGAATAAAAATGTTTAAAACATTTCAATATTGTGTATTGAAAGGAACACTGTATGTCAAAGTCCTGGAAACTACGTTGCTTACAGCTCTGATGAAAAGGAATTGAGAAGCATTTTTTAATCACCTTTTCTCAATCTGCAGAAATGCAGCAGTGTAGGTGCCCTAAAGTAGAAAGTTGATTCGTCACAACTTTTTAATACCAAATCCTCAAATCAGCTGTACATTGAACAAAATATCATTGTTCTCCAAAAAAAACAGGAATTCTCTTCCAAATCAGCCGCAATGATTACAAACATCTGCAGTCCCATCAGCTCCTTCCTTTATACAGCCATGGAGACACTTCAATTCCCAGCAAACAAAATGGCAGCCAGTTGCAAGGGACAAAAATGGCTACCAATCAGCCAGCCCTTCTCCTAAGATGCTCATTTTGTTCAAGTATCCAGGGCCATGAGCTTCTGAGGAAACTTGGTCTGGGTCTATCCTGACGTCCTAGGATATGACTGTGAATTTAGATAAATCTAAGCCAATGATTCACCATCCTACCTATGCAATTAATTGGAAACTTTAAAAAATCTTTAGATGTTCTGATTTAACTGGTCTTTTTTTCTTAAGTTGACAATTTGATTTTAAGTGTGTACAGGGTCAAGAATTGCCAACCTAAGCCAGTTAGGAAATCCATTCTTCCTACAAGTGATAATTTAGGAATCAGGCATGTAGCATAATTCTTTCTAACAAGATATGCAGGAATATCTTCTGGGGAGCTTCTCAGGAAGGTCTTCTTGCTCGTGAAAGGAGACACTATAAAGGGGTGTGTCCTTTTCTGCCTATAGATGAAGTTGTGCGAGGATGTGAGGTCAGGAGCTTCCATAGCCATCTGATAAAAATGAGGAGTGTTCTAAATTATTGCAGATGGCAGAAGAAAAAGACAGAAAATATCTGGGACATTATTAATGTTTGTGAGCCACTAAATTATAAACCCATAATCTAGTTTATATCTACACTTCTTAATATATGACTTAATAAATATACTTATTGCTCAAATCACTTATAGTTATGATTTCTGGTAATTACAGCTGGAAAAAATCCTAAACACTGAAGGCCAAACATGAAATTCCATCTACCCTACTGTTTGCAAACTTCAGACATAGCTCTCTGCATTTATGAATAAGCATATAACCAAAGGAAAGAAGGAAAACATGAAACATACAAAATATAAACTGTATTATAAGTAAGAGGAAATATTTCAGTTAAACCTAAATGAATAAACATATCTCTAAAAGCATTTTTTCACAAAAGAAATATTTTAGAAAATATTTTTGTTTTTGTTTAAAAATAAACAAAAAAGGCACAAGAAGATGGATAATAAAATTGGAGCACAGAGCCATTAAAAAAGAACAATACGAAGGCAGATCTTTTTTACAAAATTGAAAATACATTCAAAGAAACCCCAAAACAAAAAAATAAGCCAAAGGCAAACTTTATAATGCAGAAAACCAAATAATTGTTGTAGAGGACAAATCTAAAAGATTTACATAGAATATAGAGTAAAAATTAAAATGTGGAAAAGATGATGTTAAATATTGAGGAAAGAGAAAGATGAGCCAACAAAAGTATCACACATGATCCTCAGGAAGAAAGCAGAACAAATAGAAAAGCTGCAAAAACCAAAGACGTAACTGAAGACAATTTTCCACCTGAATAAAAACACCTTTGTCTACAAATCAAAAGTCTTACCATAACCCCAGGAAAATGTAATTTAAAAGGAAAACCCAATATTCTTTACAGAAAAATAAAATCTAAAAACAGACAAATAACAGCACACAGGAAATTCCAAGTTTCTACAAAATAGTTAAAGCTGGGGTTCTGATAGGAAAACTTTCATGCTCAAAAGTGCTACCCCCTGCACACCTGTCCTTCCTGCGTGAAGCACCAGTGAAACATCTCAGCTATCTATAGACTCAACATATACCAGTCACACTGAACTCCTCAAAACATTTCTGTACAATATACCTGAAGATATAGATCACTTGACTCCAAAAATAAAAATAGAAATACATAGACATTTATTGCGCAAAGACTTAATGTTGAGCACTGAAGTTGGTAATCATATAGACGTACATATAAATTATTTTTACAATGAGATATTCATAAATGAATAAAAAAAATAACAAACAAGAACATTCCTGAAAATATGATTTATGCGTAAATAAAATTGCTGCTAACAACAAACTGCATTTAAGATTCCAGTCTGAATTAATAAAGTTGCCTGGGAGAGGACAAGAGAAGAAAATGTGTATCAGATGTAATCCTGCATAGATCCATTCATTTAACAAGCACTAAATAATCATCTACTCGCATCAGGCACTTTTCTAGGTTCTTAGGAAGCATCAGTAAACAAAAGAGATGAAAGCCTTGCCCTTGCTGTGTGTCAAGTCTTTATTTTATTCAAAAGAAATCATTAACAAATTTAGAAACAGAATGTATAACTTTGAAATTCCCAAAGATGATGAAATCAAGCAAGACATTGCCTGTACTCCAAAAGAAAATGGAGAAAAGGAAGGGAGAAAGAGAGGAAGGGAGAAAGAAAAGGAAGCTATAAGGATGTAAAACAAACATACAAAAATTTCAATGCCTAAGCACAGAATAAGGGAATACTTATTGAAACAATAAATAATAATGGGTTAAACCACTATATTGAGAAGCAAAAATGAACAATATTGGGTTAGCAAAATAAATCCTGCTTAAAAATCACAACAAAAACAAACCACATTTTTTAAAAAGTTTAAAATGAAGGGATGATTTGTGACACACGTACTTCATTAAGGATTTGCATCCAAAATATACAAAGAATTCTTAAAAATTAACAATAAGAAAACAAACAACCCAGTTATAAAATGGACAAGAGATTGAACAGACACTTCACCAAAGAAGATATAATGATAGCAAATAAGCTCAACATCATATGTCATTAAGAAATTGCAAATCAGACACCACTACACAGCTATTAGAATGACAATACCACAGACAAAATCAAATGCTGGTAAGAATGCAGAGCAACAAGATCTCATACTCATTGCAAAATGGTACAACCATCAACAATCGAGCAGTTTCTTACAAAGCTGAACATAATCTTACCATATGAGCCAGAAGTTACCCTCCCAGGTATTCACCCAAATGAGGTGAAGACTTATGTCCATGTAAAAGTCTGCACACAAATTTTTATAGCAGCTTTATTCATAAATGCCAAAAAAATGATAAGCAACTAAACTATCCTTCAGCAGCTGATTGAATAAACAAACTGTGATATATCCATACAATGGAATATTATTCAGCAATGAAACATAATAAGCTATCAAGTTGCAAAAAGACCTGGAGGAAACTTAAATGGGTGTTGCCAAGTGAAAGAAGTAATCTAAAAATGCTACATCCTATCTGATTCCAACTATACTACATTCTGGAAAAGGCAAAACTATAAATAGAGACCAAAAAAAAAAAAAAAAAAGGTCAGGGGTTGTCCGGGGGAGAACGGAAAGGGCAAGGGTGAATAGGTAGAACTCAGAGTAGGGCACTGAAACTATTCTGTATAATACAGGAGACGAATAAACGTCATTAAGCACTTTTCAGAATGCATAGATTTGTATATCACAAAGCACAAACCCCACTGCAAAGATAGACTTTAGTTAATAATAATACATCGATATTGGTTCTTCAGTTGTAACAAAGGCACCACGTTAACAAAAGATGTTGATAATAGAGGAAACTGCCAGGGCAGGGGGCGGCGAGTTGAGGGGAAGAGGTGAGGTGGTATATGGGAACTCTCTGTATTTTTTGTGCATTTTTTCTGTAAACTGCTCTAAAAAACTAAAGTTTACTTTTTAAATGAAGGGATGAATGCCACCCCCCCAAAAAAAACCTTTGCTATTAGAAGTTTACCAGTGAAACCTAAAAAGTTAAAGAATAGTTCATTACCATGCCCTGTATTCCATTTCAGAGCACAAAAAAAGACCTGAATCTCCCCAATTCATTTTATGAAGCTACCCTGTCTCTCATCTAAAACCTCGACAAAAAACAGTAACACAAATGCTAAATACATATATATCACTAATACATATATATAGATTCAAAAATATGAAATCAAAATATTAGCAAAGCAAACTCAACAAAATGTAAAAAAGATACACCATAACCAAGTAGGACAATATTCCAAAAATTCACATATATTCTCTTTCCTCTGATTCTCTCTTTCTCTCACTTTCTCTCTGTCTAACACACACACACACACACATATATATGTATCTTGAAACAATATTCAATTTCATACTGAAAATGTCTTTAAAATTGAATCTGTGTTTTAAACAAAAATTTAAATAATCATATTTAACTTATTCTAAATGAAGAAGCAAGTACAATAAAGCAAGAAACAGAAATGATTAGTATGATTATTGGAAAGGATAAGAACATGGTTGTTTGGATGTCATGTGATTATCCACCTTCAAGGCCCAAGAAAGTAGAAAAAAATACTGTTAGGCTTAATTACGAGTTCAATAAAATTTGAAATATTCAATAAAATAAAAACATATAAAGCTTTGTTATGTACAAATAACAGTGAAAAACATATGAAAAAAATTCCATTTTACAATCTGAAAATACCTAATTAAAACACATACAAATAAACTCTACAAGAAATTCACAAACCTACATAACACACACCACAAAGTTTTATTCATGGAAATAAATAATACGGATATATGAACAGATATAAGATGTTCCTGGATGTTAAATTTGAAGTTTTAAATATGACGGTTCTTTGCATGTTAATTCAGTATAAATTTTTCCCTAAGCCTAAAAGATCTCATTTACTCCTCTCGCTTTCAATGCCATTTCATATACTGTCAAGTCCCAGAAGTATACTTACAAAGTTGACCTCTCTTTTCGTATAGCCAAGTGCTCAGGGAACATTTTCACTTGGATGCTTCACAAGCATCTCAAATTTAGCTCTCATTTTTTTCCTCTAAAACTGATATCTCTGAAATTCCCATATCTGTAAATGGCCTACTATCCACCCAGTTACTAATTCAAGAAAACTTAGAATCATCTTGTATTTTTCTCTCACCTCCCGCCTCCAATCCAGCACCACATTTTGTTGCTTCTACCTCCAAATATACCTTGAACCTCTCTACTTTTCTCAATTCCACAGCCAATATTCCAGAAATCACCTTCTAATTTATCTCCTTGCTTCCACTCTACCTGCAGCTCTAACCTGAGTCATCTTTTAAAGCTGTAAATGTAAAATGCAAATTTCTACACTCTCATTTAAAAACCTAATTATATCCCATTCAGTGAATAAAAACTAAAGCCCTTGCATTGTCCATGAGACTCTACATGTCTGGCCTCAGCTGGTCTCTCCTAACTCTTCTGTCTGTTTCTTGAGCATTTCATATTTTAGACTTGCTCCTTTGCTATGCTCATAGCTGGAATACTCTCTTTCCAGCTTTTCATAAGGCCAGTATGTACTCATTCATCAGGTTTCAGCTTAAAAGGACCATACTTAAAGCATATAATACCATAGGCCTCCCCCCACCCTAACTTCACCCCCATTATTCTTTATCACAACATTCTGATAGTTTCATAATACTTTTTATTTGTAGCTTATGTACTTGCTTATCATGTACTTGCCTATCTTAAGACTGAGATTTTAGTTTGTTTCTTTCATCATACAACACCTACCCCAGTGTCTTGAATGTATAAGGAAAGCAATATCACTGAAATTTGTTTTTTATGGGACTCTTGCTTATATTAAATTCCATCTGGATAAATAATAAATAAAATAAATTAGAAATAAAATAGATAATAAGTAAAAGACTTTTGAAGGAAGAAGGATTCATCATGCCATTATTATAATAATTAAACCAAAGTTGTAAGAACTCAAAGAAAAAGAGAAGAAAATGTAAAAATGGCAGTCAGTTCTCTGAATAGAATAGACCCTCTTATTCATAAGAATTTAATATATAATAAAAGCATTTATTAGATATATCAATGAAAAGAAATAGTGTTTAATATAGAGAGCTGGGACAGTTAAATAGTCACTGGTTTTTGTTTTTTATTTATTTATTTTTTTTAAATATGGAACACTTCACAAATTTGCATGTCATCCTTGCGCAGGGGCCATGCTAATCTCTGTATCGTTCCAATTTTAGTATATGTGCTGCCGAAGCGAGCACAAATAGTCACTGTTTAAGACATATAAAATTTAATAACTTTCCTTACATTTCTTATCAAAATAATTTTTAAATCTACTTTTAGAATCAATATCATTATTCAAACTTAAAAAAACTTTCTTTTCGCTCTTAACACTATCCCTTCTCTGAATGGTGAAGAACTTTCTATCCATAAAGGCATTAAGAACTCAGAAGGGAAAAGATCTCATTCTAAAAAATGTTAACTTATTTAAGTCACTATCAAGCAAACTGCAAGAAATTTCAAATACTTCATATTAATATCCTCCATTTATAAAAAGATCACAATGCTAAGACACTTCAAGCGCATCACTAGATATCTAGGCAAAGGGTACGAACAATTTATAGAACCTGCCAGGCTTGCCTTCTTTGAGCACCAGCTAGCTGGAGGCAAGGATGTTGTTCAAGTTCCCCAGGGCACTGACCCCCCCTTAAAAGGGGTGTGAATGACTTGCTAATGCTGAGTTTGGCTCAGGAACCAGGAGAGCTTGGTAATTGTTCAGATAGCTTTATAGAAATGTTGTCCATGTAGATTCTTTTTGAAAAAAATATTTTTATTGAGGAACCTCCACACATTTACAGTCCATTTATAGTATACTATCAATGGCTCACAATTTCATCACATAATTGTGTATTCATCACCATGATCACTCTTACAATGCTTGCATCACTCCAGATAAATGAATAAAGAGAGAAAAGAAGAAACCCATACCTCCTATACTCCTTATCTCTCCCTCTTATTGACCATGAATATTGCAATGTACCCATTTTTTACCCCTTATCCCTCCCCCCATTATTTGTTTACTTATTGTTCTTATTTTTTTAATTCATCTGTCCATACCCTGGATAAAAAGAGCATCAGACAGGTTTTCACGATCACATGGTCACCTTGTAAGAGCTATATAGTGATACAATTGTCTTCAAGAATCAAGGCTACTGGAACACTGTTCAAAAGTCTCAGGTACTTCTCTATAGCCACTCAACATACCATAGACTAAAAAGGAATATCTATTTAATGCATAAGAATAATCTCCAGGATAACCTCTTGACTCTGAAATCTCTCAGCCACTAAAAGTTTATTTTGTCTCATTTCTCTCTTCCCCCTTTTGGTCAAGAACGCTTTCTCAGTCCCATGATGCCAGGTCCCAGCTCATCCCAGGAGGTCTGCCCCACATTGCCAGGAAGATTTATACCCCTGGGAGTAATGTCCCATGTAGCGGGAGGGCAGTGAGTTCACCTGCCAAATTGGCTTAGTGAGAGAGGTGACTTCTGAGCAACGAAAGAGATTCTTTGGAGATGACTCTTAGGCATAACTGTAAGTAGGCTTAGCTTCCCCTTTGCAAAATAAGTTGCATAGAGGTGAATCTTAAGATTAAGGGCTCAGCCTATTGAATTGGTAGTCCCCACTGCTTGCAAGAACATCAGCAGTTCCCCAAATGGGGAAGTTTAATATTTCCTCCTTTCTCCCCCCAAGGGGACTTTGCAAATACTTTTTTATTCTCTGCCCAAATTACCCTGGGATATATAAGGACATCACACTAACCTGTACAACCCAACAAGATCTCACTCCCGGTTCAAGATTCCATGTAATTATGGTATTCAAATAAACTGACCATACAAGTTAAATTAGGTAGTGCACTACACAAAATATAAATTTTGCACCAAATAAATATGTCTCCCTTTGGTCTCACAAAGAAGTTGAAGTTTTAAAATATGGAGTATATCATCCTTTACCCTGTATTCTGATTTTGTGTAGAATCTATAGGAGTGGTCATGTAAATCTGAGTGAAGTACTAGCGAAGTAATCATTCTGCTTCTTTCTCACCTCTGGAAAAACCTTACAATCATCAGTAAACCCCATAGGGAAGTGAGGATCAAGAAGAGAGGAGCACAGAGATATTTTGCATCTGCTCCTGCTCTGTGTAGTCATCTCTTTTCTGATAAATTCTGCATCGTTGGCCAGAGTGGAATTTTATAGTATTGTGTTCATGTGATCTTTTCCAACTAACGTGTAATGCAACTGCAATATTGCAATGGTTAAACAGCTAATAAACATAAGATTGCAAATTAAGGTAACAATTGGGATTCTATTTAACACCTATGAGCATAACAAATATTAAAATTTAATAATATATCATGTAATTGTGTTTAGAATACAGTGGGGGTTAAATTCTTGAAATTCTTATAATTGAGCATTCATAAAACTAATGGACATATTAATTGGGAAAAATTTTCTAGAAAAAAATTTGACTATATTTCGGCATGTTTCAGGAATATTAAATTTTGAAGCCATTGAATTATGATTATGAAAGATGGGAATTTTAGGATTAAAGAAGGACACAAATTACATATGCAGGGCTATCTCACCTTTATAAAGAAAAAAGAGTTGAGAAAAAATTGTAGGATTATAAATTATTCCTCCTGAATCTTTAGTACTTTTCTACACTTTTAAATATTCTACAAGAAAATTCACTTAAAAAAAACAGAAATATTAAAGATGATTATATTAGTCAAGTCTTGGTAACTGAAAGAGACTAGGGAAGAAGATAATTGATTATTAGACATGTTGGATTTTAAAGACCATCAGTGTATCCAGTGATAAAATTCCCAGGAGAAAGTGGACTATATTTCATGAATATGAGTAGGATTGAAAGTCTCATTTGGGGAATCATTTACAGAGGATGGAAAGATGAAGAAATGAAAAAAAGAGAAACCCTACAAATTGGGAATCGAGAGAGCCAGGTCTAACCTCTTGAGACTCTTGTCTTTATGGAAGGAAAAGGAGAGAAGTTGGCAACCAAAATAGACCAGGAATGGTCAGGGACATATTCCCTACTATGTGTATTAATAGCTTGAACATAGGTACATGTTGGTCGAGTTGAACTAAAAGTCATTGTATTGAGCCTACCATAGTCACTTTCTAACATCAGTTCACTGGGGTAAGTGGTCTGTCAGAAAGAATAATCAGCAAACTTCAA
Organism: Myrmecophaga tridactyla; assembly: GCA_004026745.1. Lineage (NCBI taxonomy): Eukaryota > Metazoa > Chordata > Mammalia > Pilosa > Myrmecophagidae > Myrmecophaga > Myrmecophaga tridactyla. The sequence goes on from PVIY010027621.1 coordinate 26,214, forward strand.
CAGCTGGTTATAAGTTGAATAAGTAGCACTAAAATTTTTAGAAAAAGCCCCCCTCCCCATTGGGGCCATGGCAAACAATATATCCCAATTAACACAAATGGCAATCAACCACTCACCCTTTAGCTCACACGCTCTCTTGAGTGATCCATCTCTGACTCTCAAATCTCAGGCCTCAATTCTTGCTCCCTAATTTCTCTTTAAAACTCGTCAACACTCAGGGTTGATCTTGAATAGAAATGAGGGCTGTATTCCCTAGATACCAGGATTGAGTTAAGGGGTGGAAGGAGAAAGTAAGAAATTAAAACAAAAAAAAAATCCATACAATGTGCTAAATTGCCTTATTTATAATGGAAGATGGATAAAATTCTACTTACCATGATGTGTCTCAGAGAGGACTGCAGGTAGTTAGAATTATTATTAGGATCTGCCTCTTGGCTCAAGTAATAACCAGTAATAAATAGCGAAGGGGAATCCCACTAACTCAGGTCTTCTGTTTTGTCCATGGTGTATTTAAACAAAGTTTCAACCCTCCGACTTCCTTCTCTACTCCTTTATCATTCACCTGCACATTAAAATACTCACACAAACACACACACACACAGAAAGCATGGCTCCTTTTCAAGTTGAGGCTGAAAGTCTTTGGAGTAAGACCAGTCATGGATTCGGTCTTCTGACTCCCGCTTTACAGCCTTATTACCATTTGTTCCAAATTAACTTTGGAAGTTTAGAAAGAACAGTCCCGTTCACAGCCACTTATCCCTCTCAACTTCATTCTTCTCTGATTACAGTCAAAGAAGCAAAAAAAAAACAAAAAAATCCCTCTAAGATTCACTTTGCTGTCAATTCTCTGTTCCAGTGAAAGAAACTTTGATGTAACTGTTCTACCTGTAGTCATAATTTCCCTGCATGCACTGTGTTCTGTTTATGTTGTTTTTAGATATTAAGATTCTAGTTGTAATCTTACACTTAGGAGAAAGTATCATTAACTTATTGATTAAGGCCAAAAGCTTCTATTCTTTATAGACAAACAGAAGAAAAAAGGAGCCATTGTCATTGTCTTTTGACAATTTGTCCTAAGACTTTGTAGAAGACTGGTTTTCTCTTCAGCTTTCCTGAATTACTTTTGTTAATGCATTAAATTTCTTCTTGACAACTGTAGACTTCAAAGCAATTCAAGATCAGTTGTTCTGTTAATGCATATGTATTATGTTACTACATAAAGCACTATCTCCTAATAAGTGCCAAAACTATTATCAAAAACTCCCAGGAACCACAAGCATCTTACTAACCTTTATTTATTTTGGTACTTTTTCATTTCCCTTGCTCTACTCACTGGCAATACAGCGCAAATACCTCAGGCTGGCATTTTAAAAGGCCTTTTATAATTTCATTATAGACCTTCAATTTGTTAATCTGTAGCCTTCTCCCACTAAATAGAATACAGACTCTTACCATGTATATCTCTCTAATGAGCAGATTTGAGTACATCACTTTTCTTTTTAAAAACTTAAATTACATTTTAAAACCTAGAAATCTTGCCATCGCCTAAAAATTGACATCCATACTCAACCCAGCGTTTAGGGCCCAGCATAACCTGGAATCAAGTTTCATTCCTGGGCTCCTTTTTTCCTACTTCCTTTGAAGTAGGCAAAATGTTAACAAAAACAAATAAACCTCAAAAAAAATAATAAAATAAACTTTCATCTTCTTTTCATTACAATTAAACAAATATTTTACATGTTTATAGAATATCCATTTTAAATTACACACTATCCTGGCTGGAAAACCTTTCCCTGGCCTCAGAGCTGCCCATGCTGGCATCCCCCCACCTTCATTTATATTTGGTACAACTATACATGTACATATATGCATTTGTAAACATCTCATTTCATCAGGATTTAAGGTGTTGTGTATATGCTTATTTATTCATTCATTCAATTTCTGTTTATTGGGTACAGCCTGTCTGTCAGGAACTATGCTAAGCACTGCAGACACAAAGACAAAAAATACAGACTCTAAGTTTGTAAGAATTCACAATCTAAGGTGGTTGTCAGAAACGCAAACTACTGAGTGATACTTTTATGCTTATTCCAGGTGATTCCATCAGCAAAGCACTTCATAGTTCTCTTTGAGAAACCCACACAGGCAGAGGTGAATGATCAAGAAGAAAACATGCACATGGCCTCACCCCCAAGATAAATAGTCATAACCTGACTGGGCTTTTGTGCGTAGTCATTGGCCTGTAACAGATTCAGTGATAATGATATTTCAACTCTCCTATTAGGACTCCGTTTTCAATATCTTCCCTAATATGTAATGTAAGTCCAATCTGTATACTTGACTTCACTTTAGATGCTGATGAAGGTCACCTTCCATGCCTGATTCAAATCATTCATAGTGATGCAGACGCATCAAAAAAGATAGATTATCAAAAATAAATCCATGATCTCAACACTGTGGTCATGAAAATAATGCTTCTAATGCTAAACTGTGTCAAACTTTAATCAGCCTGTTAATATTCAGTAAAGCTCATTGACCACATATAATGAATTGATTGGACACTCATTTCATTCCTAAATCAACAATAGTTGACTTAGAATAAGTTTGGAGATCTGTGAAAATTAAATAACCTCTTTTGCATATGTCAATTAAATTGTCATTTTTAGTCTTAAGTGTAACTTAGAGTTACTAGGCGTGGGTCAATGAGCGTTTACTGAACACCTATTGCATGCAGGTCCCTACTTAATGGAAGAATACTGAAAAGCAAGTCAAAGCAGAATTCAACCTATTGCCTGAGCAAAAAATAAAACAAGTAAGAAGCACTTTTTCTAATTTAGTTTCTGAAAAGCAGGACTCCCCCTTTTTATGCCCATAAATGGAGAATCCAAAGATACAAATATTTGATAACCTGAAATGAATTTGTAGATTCAGTCAGGATACAAATCCAGCAAAGAGCAGCCAAAAAAGATATGAACCAGTTTGGATTCTCATCCTGGAAATGCAAAACTCATTAATTCGACCTCACAATTTTGACAGCCCGTGGATGGCCCAATGAAATGATCTTCAAATCGTTCTGATTACTGGGATTCTTTAATGACCCTTTTTTAGTAGGTGTTAGGAACATCAAGATGAAATGCTCTAGCCTCTTGGAAGTTTCCAGGTTAAGGCAAGTAATCCAGATGTAGATGGTCTGGGAGGTCCCAATTAAGGAACGGCCCTAACTGTGAAGCAAAATATGTGAAGTGTTTACTTGTGGTAGATTGCTAACTGGAGTCATCACACAAAATGGTATCTTTCCCTTCATTGCAACCTCCTCAGTTCAAGCTCCAAGCCTTGGAATCAGTAAATGTTCTGGTAATAGTAAATGGACCCCAACCACTTTCTTTTGTTTCTCAATTCAAATAAGTATCTTCTCTAGTCCATAGATACCAAAGCAGGTTTGCTAGGCAGTGAGAAGAGAAAGCTGCTAGAACAGATTTCAAAAAGGTTGCATTCTGATGGAGCCTGTTCTGGTAGATATATGTGGACTGGAAAGGAAGGTGAAGGGAAGAACAAAGTTTATGGGGCTCCAAGAAAGGGTGAAAGTGAGCAGGCTCTTCTTTTCCCCTCACCACCGAACCCCGATCTTTCCTTGGGATAGAACCCATGAACTCTTCTTAGGAAAAGGTTATTCAGTTTTGTAAGTTTTTAAAAATATCTTCCTTACAATGAGAGTGGGATCAATATTTTATGGTGGACTAACTCCGCTACACCAAAGAAGGCAAAGACCAGCCCTACCCCACTCCTCTGTCTCCCTTACCCCCACCATTACCCCTGATCCAGAGCAAGCTGTGGTTGTTAACTGGGGCATGAGTCAAATTATAGCCAAGAGACAGTATCATTAAGCATGGGGAGAGACTCCTTTGGTGGCTAGACTATGAATTGCTAAGTCATCATCACATAATGCCCATGCCAAGAGTGTATAGATCAGACATTCAAAGCCACTCAGAAATAGTGCCATGCCCAAAAACAGTGAGTCAAGGGTGTGGGCTTGCTTCCTCCATCCCCCATCCCACCCTAAGCCTGCAATGCTAAATATATATCTTGTCTGATTTGTAAGCAACTCAGAGGAAGAGAATGTGAGAGAATTCCCAGCTAACATTTGTGAAAATGGCTGATAGATAATAATATTTAAATATAGCAGAAAAACCTTTGGATTGGATTGAATACCAGATTATTAAAAATTGAATTTTCTGCTGCTAAGATTAAATAGAGACTCAAAGACAACAAAAAAAAATGTTCAATTATAAAATAAAATTCTGCTTTTTCACCTCAGAGAATTGTGGTCTGTAAAACCACAAACCATTGTGACAGGAATATCTAATTTGCCTACTCTTGTGTATAAGAATCTTAAATGAAGTAATCAGAGAAGATCCAATCAGTCTAGTTCTTGAACTAAAAATATACGGAAGAGTTATTCAGGCCAGTTTCCTGAAATTATAGACTGATTTGGTGAGAAAGTAAAAATGAAATGGAATGAAAATTGTGTACATCTTTCATTACAGCTAATTTTAAAAGATGTACAAATCAAAAATAGTATGTAACAGTTATTAAATTAGTTTCCACATGTTTATGCTAAATTATTGGTTAAAATAACTCATTCAAATATCATTCATTCATTTGTTCATTTAGTATTTAGTGTATAATGATGGAGTACCAGTAGCATTGAGCACCGAGGCTATGAAAACATAGTCTTGCTCTGCAGAGATCTTACGGTCCTATTGGGAGATAGATATGTACATACTTCGTGTAATACAGTGTGATAGTGATAAATGTAATGAGTTCACAGGTTCAGTGCACTGAAGAGGCAAAAATGAACTAGGTATACCCCTAAAGAGTGGGAGAAAGATCAAAGGTGATAGTGGAATTATACAGAGTAGGTAGGGTTAACAAATGAGTGTAAGTGTTGAATCATTATATTGATATTTCTTTTAATCTTCAGTATCTTAGAGCAGCCAGAAGCAAAACATAAAATTGTGAATTGTAACTGATACCAAATTTTGAAATCTGTTCTACAACTAATTGTTGCAATGTGCTTTGAAATGTATTGCTTTTTCGTATATATGTTATTTTTCACAAAAAAGAGAAAAAAGGAAACTGTGATGATAAATGTACAGCTGTATGATGATATTGTGAACCATTGATTGTACACTTTGGATGATTACATGGTATGTGAAGATATATATAAATAAAAAATAAATAATTAAAAAGTAAAAATAAAATGTTCCCTTTGGGTGAAAATAAATAAAAGTATAACAATTTTTTTTTAATTAACTAGGTATAGTGGTAGTACAAGTTTGATTTGGCTTGAGACAGAGAAGTTTAACAAAGCAGAAAAGGAGACAATGAAAAGCAGCAGAAAAGCAGGAGAAAAATGCTCAGAGATCTGCAACAATGGCAAGTCCAAGGAAGTGTGCAGAACAAAGGGAACTTGTGTTGGCCTGTAGTATCTCTCTTCTTACCTTTAGGGAAGCCAGAACCATCATACTCTTCTTCCCCAAGAAAGGGAGCAAGGTTTACTAGCTGGTCATTAAAATGCTGTTTAAAGTCTGGAGCTCCTTGAGGCACATTGTGTTAGCTTGTCTACATTGTTGATTGAAAATACATGTTGACTTCTGCTTCCAACCAAGAATGAGTCATGGGGACTAGATGTAACCTCCCCCCTGAAACTAAACATCAGATAAAACACATGGAACTTTCAAGACTTTAGACACCAGGAAATGAAGGACAGTGAACCCCATGAGACAGGAAATAAAGGAGTCCTACAATTACCCAGCTTACTCTCCAGGAAAAGAATTTCTGGTTGCTGGCACAGTGATAGGGATAGGAGATCCAGGCAAATCCCAGCCATTATCCTGAGTAGAAGAGATAGAGCTGGGAAATTGGGGAAGCCAATTTGGCTACAGTTCACAGGTCCAGTGCACTGAAGAGGCAAGAGCTGCACAGAGAGCTCCAGAGATCTATAGGGATCCCCTTGGAGTACTGTTCTAGTTTGCTAGCTGCCGGAATGCAACACACCAGAGATGGATTGGCTTTTAATAAAAGGGGATTTATTTAGTTAAAAGTGTGTAGTTCTTCAGAGGAAAGGCAACCAATGTTCTTCCTTACATGGGAAGGCACAGGGCAATCTCTGCTGGCCTTCTGTCCAGGCCTCTGGGTTCCAGTAACTTTCCCTGGGGTGATTCCTTTTTGTGTCTCCAAAGGCCTGGGCTGAGCTGCAAATGCTGAGATGAGCTATGCTGAGCTGCTTGGGCTGTGCTACGTCGAGCTCTCTCATTTAAGCATCCAGCCAATTAAATCAAACATCATTCATTGCAGCAGGCACGCCTCCTAGCCGACTGCAGATGTAATCAGCAACAGATGAGGTTTTCATGCCATGGGCTCATGTCCACAGCAATAGAACTAGGCACCTTCACCTGGCCAAGTTGACACCTGAACTTAACTACTGCAAGTCCTGAGTTAATATTGATCAGCACTTCCATTTGTAAAACCACCCAAGTTTGTAAAGCAACCACCCAACGGATTAAATGGAACAGTGCCCCAATATCTTACGGTGCTGGAAATAGTGCCAGTTCTCAATAGCCACAATAGAAAACCTCATAACTCCCTAGTTATTGGTTACAAAATTAAGAAGGTCCTTGCCCTGATAGTGGGGAAAAATTAACCCTAACTAAAAGCTGTGCTGATGCCATATCACAAAGCTTAAAGCAAGAGCTAAAAGATCATATTGTTCTTAAATAACTGCATCAATGAATAAAATAAAAGAATTTTTTAAGAATACAAAAATATATAGCACCCAAAATGGAAAAATTCATACTGTCTGGCATTCAACAAAAAATTATCAGACATGTTAAATGCAGCAAATATGGCCCATAATGAGGAAAACAATGAAGTAATTGAAAATGAACCAGAAATGAAACAGATGATATTAGCAGGCAAGGACATTAAAATTGTCCCTTAAGTTCAAGAAGCTAAAAGAAAGATTGTATATGCTCATTAGAAACAGAGGATGGTGTTTTGAAAAACCCAAATAAAACTTTTAGAGATGAAAAACTACAATGTACAAGATAAAAAATACACTGGGTAAGATTTATGGCAAATTGAAAAATGAAATATTAGTGAACTTGGAAGTATAGCAATAGAAATTATCTGACATTTTCATATTTCGTTTTTTTAAAAAAGAATAGATTGGGGGTTTGTCATGGCCAGGGGCATGTGTCAACTTGGCCAAGTTGTGGTACCTGTTTATCTGGTTGGGCAAGTGCTGGCCTGTCTGTTGCAATGAGGACATTTCATAGGATTAGATCATGATCACGTCAGCTGCATCCACAGCTGATTCCATTTGCAATCAGCCAAAGAGGAGTGTCTTCTACAATGAGTGATGCTAAATCTAATCACAGGAAGCCTTTTAAGGAAGATTCAGAGGAGACAGGCTCTCTTCCTGCTTCGGCTGGTGAGCCTCTCCTGTGGAGTTCATCCAGACCCTCCATTGGAGTCGTCGGCTTCACAGCCTGCCCTGCAGATTTTGGACTCTGCATTCCTGCGGTCACGTGAGACACTTTTATAAATTTTATATTTGCAAGTGTTCCCTGTTGATTCTGTTTCTCTAGAAAGCCCTAACTAGTACAGGGTTACAAGTGTAGTTCAGTAGTAGAATGCTATTGCCTGCCATGTGGGAGGCCAGGGTTCAATTACCAGCCCATGGACTTCCCCCTCCAAAAAAAAAAAAAAAAATTAA
>PVIY010027622.1:0-33952 GCA_004026745.1 Myrmecophaga tridactyla
CCAGTGGGTCTAAGATCATCATCAAGTGTATTGTGCAGTAAAGTGGGATCCTTGGTCAGAGGAGTTGTCTGGATTCCCAAAACGGTGGCAGAGTATTGTGTCCACACTGATGAACTAGAAAGAAAAGGCCATAGCCTGAATAGGTATCTACCACAAACAAGGTGTAGGACATAACTTGCAATGGTGGGAGAGGACCAATGTAGTCCACTAGCATGAATGGACCAGTATGGCTCTTCTAGGAATCGCCCCTTAACAACTTTCTGAGGCTATAGCTTATAGTTCGCATCTCTCTTATTGGTAAAAGGCAATGAAACAGGTACTCCATGATTCTGGATCCATAATTTCACAATGTCAGAATTTCCATATTCAGGTGGTGCTGGATCCACTCATGGTCAGAAATTGCAATGGGAAGTTCAGCTAGTTCATGTATTTCTTTGAGGTTAAGCTAATTATCCTCATTCTCTAACCAGCACTTATCATTTGCCTTTCTTCCGGGAGGCTCTCTGTCCTCATAAAGCAGTTCAGTGCATCTATTATCTGCTAGTTCATTCTAATGATGTTGATAGTGATAAGGGCCCTTGTCCTGTGCATCAACATGAGTAACATAAACTATACCTTTCCATGCCACTAATTGTTTCTAAAGGTTCTTTTCCCATTCTAGGGAACCTTTAATTCTCCAACTGTGTTCCCTCCATGAATCTGATCAGACTAATAAGCTGTGGGCAATGACCCATGAGTCTGTAAACAGGTACACAGGGGTGCTTGGGTCTGAGTTTTCCTGGACTAACAGGACTACTTGCAGTTCAGCTCATTGGGCACTTTTTCCAGTGCCAAAGATGGGATATGCAATGCTTGAGGGGAGGGAAACAGCTGCTGCTGCCTAATGGATCTCAGATGGCTTCAGGTTGGCTGATCCTTCAGTGAACCAGTGCTGAGCATCTGGTGGAACATATCTGAGTTAGGGTTCCTACGAAGTCAATGAAGAGAGGGAAGAGCCCTTAGCTGCAGTTGTGTTCTAGTTCGCTAGCTGCCGGAATGCAATATACCAGAAACAGGGCAGCTTTTAAAAAGGGGAATTTAATAAGTTGCTAGTTTATAGTTTGGGGGCTGAGAAAATGTCCCAATTAAAACAAATCTAAAGAAATGTCCAATCTAAGGCATCCAGGGAAAGATACCTTGGTTCAAGAAGGCCGATGAAGTTCAGGGTTTCTCTCTCAAGTGAGAAGGCACATGGCAAACATGGTCAGGGTTACTCTCTCATCTGGAAAGGCACATGATGAAAATGGCATCATCTCCTGGCTTCCTGTTTCATGAGGCTCCCTTGGAGGCATTTTCCTTTTTCATCTCCAAAGGTCACAGGCTGGTGGACTCTGCTTCTTGTGGCTGCATTGTTCTGCTCTCTCAGAATCTCCTGGCTTTCTCTCTTTCTCTTCCAGTAAACTAATGAAGCCCCATCCAAATGGGTGGAGACAAGCCTCCACATAATCCAGTTTAAAAACCACTCTTGACTAAATCACATCTCCAGGGAGATGATTTAATTACAGTTTCAAACATACAATACTGAGCAAGGATTAGAGGAAACGGCTGACTTTACATAATGGAATTAGGATTAAAACATAGCTTTTCTAGGGTACATACATAATTTCAAACCAGCACAAGTTGCAACAGGGTAATTGTTGTGGGGGTCCTCTGCCACCCACTTGTGTGACCGTGTCACTTTCTGATAGCCCAGGGGAGTGTGATCCTGAATGTAACAGTTCCTTTGAAAAATACTCTGTTGTTGGGCACTGCCTGGGTGAGCTAATTACTTACTACCTAGGACATGATGGAGATTTCCAGTCTCAGGAAGATCTGTGAGCTCTTGGTAATCCCTTCCTCTCTTTTACCACCCATATTTGGATTGTGAGGAGGATATTGAGTAGGGGAAGATTTTCCCTGTAGAGCCCATTGCCCTTCTTCTAATTTACATTTTCCCCAAAGTTCCCCACTGGAGGTTCTGTCTATGATGTCCATTGACACCCCTTGCACTGATAGCCACGAGAACATAGTTTGGAAATTGTGAGCCCTGAGAGTAGGGAGCAAGCACTGACCCATCTTGCTGATCGCAGAATTTCCTAGGTTAACAGGCAGGCACATAGTGCCTGCAGTCTGGTTACTTGGGCAATGATTTGAAAGTGTTGTGTACTCCAGAAAAGCCATGTCCTTTGTTCCTGGCTCATTATTGTAGGGTGGAAACCTTTGATCAGATTGCTTCCATGGAGATAGGCCTACTCAATTATGGGTGTGGCATTTTGATTAGATTACTTCCATGGAGATTGATACACCTAATTGTGGGTGTGAAATTTTCATTAAATGGAGATGTGACTCTGCCCATTCAAAAAGGGTCTTGATTGGTTTACTGGAGTAAAGAGGAAACATTTTGGAAGAAACTCAGACTCTTGGAGAACAGTTTCTTCAGACCTGACACAGACAGTGACATTTAGAGATGCAGAAAGAAAATACTCCTGGGGAAGCTGTTTGAAACAAAAAGCCAAAGGACCAGTGGATGCCAGCCATGTGCCTCCTCAGCTGGTACTCTGGATGCCATTGGCCTTTCTTGAGTTACAGTGTCTTTTCCTGAATGCCTTAGTTTGGACATTTTATGGCCTTAGAACTAAACTTTATATAATATAATAAATCCCATTTATAAAAGCCAAACCGCTTCTGGTATATTGAATTTCCAGTAGCTTTAACAAACCAAAACACTTGGTGACCACCCTACTTATACATGAGCCCTTGCCCCAAGCAGGAGAATGTGATAAGCCCTCTCAATTGCACCTCCCTGAGGAAGCCCTGGGGCGAGGAGAGGAACTAACTTTTCATCCCACTCATGGAGTGAATTTCTATAAAATCATCCTTGTCCCACCATGAAATGGAAATGTGGTGGGGGGCTAAATCCCTCCAGTGGGGTGGAATATCCAGACATTAATTCCCAGTTGTCATAGCATGACTACGGTTTACTCCTCATTACTACAAGGTTTAGTTGGAATTTGAGGGAGTTCACCCAGAGTAGGAGATACTTGTCTGACTTCAGTGAAAGATCCACTGAAATAGAAGCTGGGCAGTGAAGCAGGAGCAGCTCTCCTCTCAGCCACTCCTGCCCTCCATGTCTCCTCTCCCTTAACTAAAAATTTGTTAGAGGTTGGGATTGGACATGAGGCAGCCAAGAGTACTCCATTCAGCCTGGTTGATCAGGCTTATGATAGCAACCTCGTTGTAAAATCAGAATAGCCACATAGAGAGATACTCTCTAGGTTTCTGTCCTTACCATTTTCAGTGTCTCATATCTCCTTCTCCATAAAAACTTATACTTTTGTTTTCACTTCTGGGTTCTTGTCTTCAGTTCTAATCGTTCTTCTGAATAATAACTGGCCTCACACTAACCTCAAGATCAGTGTGATGACCCAACTGCAGGTGTGCCCAGTTACTAACTGAGAACAAATAAATAAGATCATGAGTCAAGGGAATATATACTGGGCAAAGGAAGCCCCACACTCACTGATCTGTGTGTACCCAAGTAGCCAACTTCCTGGCATTCTTGGGGAGATTTTCAAAATCCCATTTATTGCCATCCTTCCCCCAAAGCATGGAGACAGCATGCCTTAGATACTCCAATTATGGGTCGGTACATATACTCAGGCTGGTAGGAAGGGGGTCAAACATTTAGTTTAGAACTGAGACATTAATCTTGTGTTGTCCAAGATAATTCTATACTAAAAGAAAGGAAGTGAACCTTTTATGCAAGAGAAAGAAAAAGAACCATCAAACCACTCTTTACTTTCTTGTGTTCCCTACTCATAGCACCAAATACTGTGAAGAAAGTTGCTATAGGGTACATTTTGGAAATACAGGCTCAGATACAACAAAGACTTACAAGAAATGGCTGCTTTATTGCTTACATAGCACAAGGGGTCCAAAAGAGCAGAGGAAGATATCCCATTATGGCTGGTCCCTGAGAGAGGCCAAATGCTATGGTCAGGTTGGTAGTTCTGTATGCCCTGCTTCATGTAGGAAATGAGGGTCACTTGTGTTCCCTGAGCATTGGGTTTTTATACATCCTAAATGAAAGGGGCCCTACTAATGAGTCAAAAGCATTTATCAAGAAATCCTTGTGCCACACAAAAGAGCTGGAGTTGGTTGAGAACTAACACTCTACCAAGTTGCCTGTGGTCTTTTGCAAAATGGAAACATACTGAACACCTGCATGCTAACAAAGAACAGAGGTAAAGGAGGGGTAGGCAGAAGGTGGATGATGGTCTCTGTGTCTGTGATTTCATCCAGCATCGAGATACACATACAGATCTCCTCATTGTAGGCTATTATACATCCATTGTTGAGGAATGGCAATTGTGAGAGTTTATCAAAGTCAAGAAGGGGAACTTTGCTCCAATGTCTAGAGTGGATCTGATTCTAAGTTAACATTCCAGTCTTTCCCAGAAAAGAGTAGGCTCTTGATAAACTAAACAAACCTGGCCCATTTATCTTACTGACCACTGACATATCAAGATCCCAAACTTCTATAAATTGCCCTCAATTCAGGCCAATTTTTTATATAAAATTTGGTGTAAAGTGAAGAGAGTAATGAACTTTAGGGCTTGCGTTTCATCCATAAAAAGTAGATTATTTGCTCTTCATTCTCTGCCCCACTAAAGTTTCATTATTTCTTTCTAGCATTCTACAACCTACATTCAGCCATCATGGGTTATTTGTGATTTCCCTCAGTTTCTTTCATATCTTGCATTCTCTCTCTGCTCTTTTACATCCCTTACAATCCTTCTGCCCTCATTTAGTCTGAATCAATTGCTCAAGCTCTAATTTCCGAAAGCTGGGTTTCCCTGTATTGTAATTACGTGCATCCTCCCATTAAACAGTGTAGTCCTTGATGCAAGTTATCATATTACCAAGGCCAAATGAAGTGAATGAAGACGTGCTAATCACTAGATAATTACACAATAAAATTTTGTTTGATATGTAGACCTGTTTCTTAGGTTAAATTATACTTGAGGGCTATAAAAGATCTTTGATGTATTTAATACTGATACATTTATTCTATGTGATGACACATAGACAATTATGGGTTTGAGTCTCAGTAGCTGATCATAGCCAATACTGAAAATAGTATGCTAGTTAGATATATTGTCCTGCAGTGAAGTCAATAGCATGTTACAAATGACCACAGTATTGAGATATATTGTCTAAGTAGGTACCCATATTTGGTGTGATTTAATGCCTGGAGTTGGCAAGTAAATAAATAGACTCACCATGGTATTACAAGGAAGATTTAAAACAAAACAAAACAAAAAATTCATGTGCACCAGAAATAACAGACAACAAATTCATTTCCTATTATTATGACTGAAGCAGAAAACTGAGTTATGGAACAACAACAACAAAAATTTCTCTTTCATATTTTGGTAAATAACAGCAAACAAAAATGGAAATGAGGAAATGTTAGAATTAAAAGAAAGGGATTGTAAATATATGCAAAAGTACTTATTTCTTAATTTCTTATATTGTTCATGTTATTGCATTTCAGTTTATGTTTTTCATTAGTAATAACTAGTGAAAAGCTACATAAAGCAGTTGGAAATATAAAGAAAATGGAATACTTACCTTCACACTCTGCCCTTTAACAATCTGCCCTTTAAATATTTATTTGAGAATAAGTTGTGGACTTAAAAAAATTACATGAAGAATCAAGGGGAAGTATTTTATTAAAAATAAATGACACAAATCAGGAAATGCTGCATTTAAATTATTTAACTTGTATCTCTTCCACTTGCTATCTTGTGATGTTGAGCAATTTATTTATGCTATGAGAGTCTGACATGTACCTCAAAATGTTGTGAAGATAAATAGCGTTTGTGAGTATAAAAGTCCAGGTAAAGAGATTAATATGCAGTGAATGCCCTATTTATTTATTATCATTTACTATGGTTTTAATTTATTAAGAAATTGTTTTTCATAGAACAAATGTTATTGGATAAATCTGACTTTCTCAGTGGGCTTCATAAAAAATTCAGAAAGAACAAAAAAAAGAACAAAATTGGACATGATATAAAAATATGGTCTTTGTTTCTCAGTGTTTACCACAACCTGGCTAAGTTATTGAATATCCACTATGTTCTAGATAATTAATATCATTAAATATGCTAAATCTTGACCTTGTTGCAACTTCAGGAAACCCATGGGGTAATTATGCTATGTAGGCTTTGTTCCTTAAGAAGACTGAATGTATTTTTAATACTATGGTGCTCTCTAGGTTAAAAGAAAAAGAAAGAAGGCAATTTTCCCATCCCTAGCAAATTTTTTTTTCTATGACAAATATATGCAAATTATATAAACTTCCTGAGTACATATTATTACAGTCTGTGGTGGTTTGAATCTGTTTGTACCCCAGAAAGACATGTTCTTAGATTTAATCCATTCCTGTAGGTGTGAACCCATTTTAAGTAGAATCTTTTAATGAGGCTACTTGAATTAAGTCGTGACCCACTTCAGTCAAGATGAATCTTTATCCTATTATTAGATTCTTTTATAAGCAAAAAGAAATTGGAAGAAAGAAAGAAATCCTCAGGAAGAGAGAAACTACATTAAGTGAAACTTGGAAGAGAAGGGAAAGACCACGAGACACTGCCATTTGCCTTTCCATGTGACAGAGGAGCTAAGGATTGCAGGCAGCCAGCCCTAGAGTGCCACAAACTTCAGAGAGAAAACATCCTTCTGATGGTGCCTTGATTTGAACTTCGATTTAGTCTTAAAAGTGTAAGCTAATATATTTTCATTGCATAAACCGACCCATTTCATGGTACTTGCTTAAGCAACCTAACAAACTAAAACAAAGCCTGAAGACAGTGCTACAACACAGAAAGAGAAATAAATATTTTTCTGCTTGAATTTTGCTGATCATCATGTTTATAAATAATAGTCATATGCATAACTAGAACAAAGGAGCGAACCTTTACATATAAATTAAATTATTACTATTTACAGCAATGGCGAATTAGCTTCTATCAGACAAAACTTCCAAGCAATCACTATAAAACATGGATGAAATATAATTAAAATTATAAATGTTGGACATAAGTGACATCTATCAGAGGTTGTACCATGCCCTAGACATGCAGATGACTGTCTGAAATGGATGACAAGTGTATCAAGATATGTAGTTTGTCTATTGGGTTCCCACAAAAAGTTGGGGGTGGACTGTGGTAAGGGGTAATCCTAGAATGGCCTGTTGTCTTCCCCTGCGAGCCACAAATACCTCCTGTGAACAGAACCAGGTTGTCAGCCTGGAGGGATGCTACAATGCCCTGGTAGATAAAGGTACTGACAGTACATTCCTTCCTATATTGTCCTGAGCAAGATAAATATTCACTGGAGACAGTCAGACTCTAATGGGCATGTTTTATGACACCCAACTCACCCTCAGTGGTCTATCTGTCCTGGAAGGGAGGTGGCAGTGTTCCTCCACTAAGACAGCACAGAAACACAAGAGAGGGGTTTGTGTGTAGAAATCCTCCCTACTACATCAGCCATGGATTGAGGCTGGCAGGCGCTGGGGAACCAAAGCCCCCTAGTGAAGCTGACCTTACCCTGCCTTTTCTCTACGTGGGTAAAACATCTTTCCTTCAGATTCTGTGCAAGTCATGCTTTTCTTGGCAACTCTGAAATTTTTTATTAATGTGAGTTGATATCACTTCAGGTGTCTCTCTTTCTGACCAAAATCTAACATATGCGTAATTGGTGTCCCAGAAGGAGATGTGAAACAGAGAGAAGCCGGAAAATTACTTGAAGGAATAATAGCTGAGGAGTTTCCAAAACTGATTACAGAAACCAAGTCACAGATTTAAGGAGATTTGCAAACCTAAAGTAGAATATATGCAAAGAAAAGAAAAAAAATTATGCATTATAGTAAAATATAATAAGGTATCTTAACAGAAATAAACTTAAAATCAGCCAGATTTCTTAAAAAAATAGTAAGATTAATATTGTTTGTCAATATAAATAATGGAGAAAAACTATCAAGTGACTTTTTTCAAGTGCCAAAAGAAAAGTGACAACAAAAAAAACCTATCTTCAAAGATTTTTATACATAGAGAACAATATCCTCCAAAAATGAAGGCAAAATGGAGACATTTCTGACAAATGAAAATGGCGAGGTTTCATCAGCAGGAGCAAATAAATTCCAAAGATATTTTTAAAGCAATATGGTAAAGTCCCCATATGAACAAGGGAGATTCAGGGAGACATAAAAACAAACAAACAAACAGGATATTATGTAGGAAAATATAAATTAATTTTTGCTACATCCAAGACCACAAAATTTTCTAGGTTTAAATATATACTAACGGCAACAATATTGTAAAGGTTGGGAGGAAGGTAAAGGAAGTATCATGAAGCCCCTGCATTGTCTAGAAAATTGTAAAACAACTCTTTTATATTAGACTACAATAAGTCAATAATGCATGTGATTATGTCAATGATAACTACTATGACAAACACTCAAAGAATGACAATAATATATAATAACAAAACTATGAGAGAGGAAACATGGAATGGAAGCATAACAAAATGTTTACTGTGAAAGGAAACAAGTAAGGGAAGCAAAAGGAACATAAACAGCTGTGACAAATAGAGAACAAATACTTAAGACCTCTAAGTCCAACAGAGCCTAAAAGTTATGGAGATGAGTCGTATGTGTACCCCGGATGTAACGTTGAAAACGGCTACTCTTCTTCGCCCACCTTGGTTCCTTGACCTATACAATAGAGAAATATCATAAAATAGCCATTGATTTTATATATACATTGCCACTTGTGCTTCATAGTAGTTTGTAATATTAGTCAAAGAATATCTCTTGGATTTCCATTTATGTCAACATTAGAGATATTATAGTCAATTAACACCCACCAGAGCCTTGCTATGATAATTTCATCCACATAGCCTCTAATGGTTAGATGACACCACCTGGTCTCTGCCTTTTTGTATTCATATCATTTCCATAGACATTAGGGTTTGGCAAACTAGGGCCCATGGGCTGAATTCAGCCTGCTCCTTGTAGAACATGGGGGCTAAGAATTGTTTGTACACTTTTAATCAGTTACATTTTCGATGATTATATATGTACTTTCATAATATCTGTTGGTTTGTTTCTTGGCCTGTAAACCCTAAAGTATTTACTATCTGGCCCTTTCAGGAAAAGTTTTCTGAAGCCTGGACTAGGAGCCCAGTTTTCAGAACCATCATTACTTTGCTTCTCAATGATGCTGGTTTTCTCTTACTAGCAAATTTTTCATGATTTTAGTGAAGTGAATGTCCTTTGGATCCCTTAAGGTAAGTTAGACAGCTGGTATGTTCTCTGGTATTACATAATATATCTATTTTAATATATCCATTTCTCTGAACCAAATGACTTCTTGTTCAAGGCTCTCTCAAGGCCTTCTTGACATCTGCACTTCATTTACCATAAGGCTTTATTGTTTCCAAGCCTCAAGAAGCCATCCTGGCTGTGAATTAGGAGCAACTCCAAGTATCCTTCGTAAAATATTAAATTCTCAGTTACTGGTGACCCAAACCAATATTCTCTCTTCTGTCATGCTTAAATTGCATCAGTATTTGTCTGTGAAAGGCAAGACAGGGTGAGTTTATTAATGGTTCAGGAGAACTTGGATGTTTAAGGTTCTCAAGAACATTCATGCAATGTCCAGATCCTATATCTTAAGGGAGCATTGTTTCATTATAAAGTCCTGATTTGAGCCTTGGATTTTTCCCTAAGTTCTGAGTGTTAAGCTCTTTTGTAGCTCTGTCACACTTACAATCAGACTTAACTCTGATTTTCATCATGGTTTATCCTTTATTGTAGAAGTTGAGTGTCTCTTTTATACACTGATAGAAGCCCTTTGGCTTCCCGACTGTGATTGGGTTGGCCTGAGCCCTTTTCTTGCTTAAACATCAATGGAAGTTTCTAAGAACCAGGCATCTTCACAATTACTCAACATCTCACCCCATTTCTCACTTAGGTACTAAAATTATTGCATAAAGCACTGTATCCCTTTATACCTGTAGCCCATCTCAATTCATAATGCATGAAAATCCTAAGTCAAGGAATTCAAGATTGACTTCATATTCAAAAAGAATAGAGGCCAAAGATTATATGATACTCTCATAGCTGTAGAAAGGGAATTTAGTAAAGTCAAATTTAATAAAACCTATCTTAATCTAAGAAGGAACATGCATAAATTACAATTAACAATATCAATTCGAGAGACTGAGTGTTAGCAGCAATATTTTAAAAAGCTGACTGGAGGGTATGTAAAAACTTTCATTTTAGGGCAGGCCACAATGACTCAGAAGGCAGAGTTCTCATCTGCCATGCCAGAGACCCAGGTTCGGTTCCCACTGCCTGCCCATGTAAGAAAAAAAAACTTTCATTTTAGACATGATGATATTGAAGTCTTAGCAGGTTATCTTGGAGGAAAATTCCTAGGAAGTTTGAAAATGTGAGAGATGATTTCTGAAGACAGAGTGGGTCAAGATATGTATGTTTGAGATATATTTAAATAAAGGCCATGGTAGATACAAGAGTGGAAGAGATTTTTGGGAAAGCTAAGCTGACATAAATGAAAACTTGCCCAATGAATCACTCAAGAAAGTTTATATTGTGCTTATTTTGATTTTTATCTTTTTTATTAGTGATATAGTTGATACACTCAAAATCAGAGTGAGAAAAATAGACTACCATTAGACATTGAGAGAGGAATTGGAAACTCCAAGATTAATTTACCCAAATTCAGAGAACTAACAAGTGGCAAAGCAGATGCAGCCAGGTAGCTGGGCTTCACCATGCGTACTTTTAATTAACACTCTCCACTGACTCATTGAAATGGAAAAAATAGAAGATGGACAGAATCTGGGATAATGCTCACATTTATGGGGCAGCTACAGAGAGAAAATGTTTTTAAGGAGTTCGAGAAACTATAGCACAGGTAGGCAAGATAGTACAGTATCACCGAAAATATATAGTTTTCATTGTAAAATGGTCAGCAATGCCACAGAGAGGTCAGGAAAAGTTATTGAACAATTAAAATTATTTATTGAGCAATAAAACCTGGTGCTCCCTCTACTTCTATTTTTCAACATCTGCACTTAAAAAATGACATCAAATTAGGCATCTTAAATTTAGAAAATGATCTGCTAAGATACTAGTTATTATTGCTTTTTTGTTCTTTGAACTGAAATACATAGAAATCCCTAGCCTTTTCATCATGTTGCATTTTTACTTTTAGACCGTTAGGACATCACTACCTTGGTTGTTCTTTCAGATTGCTACTATAATGATGACTTTCAGCTATTTAGAATTTTATTTAATGACATAACACACTCTTTGCTGACAATCGACTATAATAAAAAAGAAATGGCATTCTATTCTTTCAGGCTAACAGGCTAATTTTAGCTTAAAATTTGTCATTTATATCATCTACACAAAAGTGATGAAGAATGCCCAAATCATTCTCAAATCATGTATTTTTAACTTTGATGAATTCTGTTTAAGTGTGCTCATACAACACAAAAGGTCAAATTTGGTGTTTATTGCTGTTATTATTATTTTTATTTTTATTATTATTAAATATTATTATTATTTCTGTTATTTCTTAGAAACTGTTTGCTTTTTAGAGTAGTGTACATCAAACTTCTGCTTTTAGACGAATATTTTGCTTAAATGGGCAAAAACTTATACAGGTTTACTATAGATAAATGTGAGAGAAAAGGTGATAATCATGAAAGAAGATTGAGTTGCGTTGATCTATATCCGTTTGTTCCTATTGAAGTTGGGCTGTGGTTAGATGAAATTATGAAGAGTAATTATAGAATAAAGTGGTCTCTAAGTCAGAAGTTGTTCTAGTTTGCTAGCTGCCAGAATGCAATATACCAGAAATGGAATGGCTTTAAAGAAGGAGAATTTAATAAGTTGCTAGTTTACAGTTCTAAGGCTGTGAAATTATCCAAATTAAAACAAGTCTGTAGAAACGTCCGATCCAAGGCAACCATGGAAAGATACCTTGGTTCAAGAAAACCGATGACATTCAGCATTCCTCTCTCAGCTGGAGGGGCACATGGTGAACATGGTGACGTCTGCTAGCTTTCTCTCCAAGCCTCTTGTTTTCTGAAGCTCCCCAGGAGGCATTTTCCTTCTTCATCTCCAAAAGCCACTGGCTGGCGGACTCTCTGCTTCGTGGGTGGTTCTGTGGCATTCTCTGCTCTCTCAGAATTGTGTGGCTTTCTCTCTTTTTTTTCTCAAGCTTTTTCCAAAGTACTTCTTTTACTTTTAAAGGATTCCAATAAAACCAATCAAGACCCACCTGGAATGGGTGGAGACACATCTCCACCTTATCAAGTTTAATACCCACACTTGATTGAGTCACATCTCCATGGAGATAAGCTAATTAAAGTTTCCAACATACAGTACTGGATAAGGATTAGAAGAAACCGTTGCTCCCCCAACAAAGTTGATTAGGATTAAAACATGGCTTTTCTAGGTACGTAAACCTTTTTCAAACTGTCACAGAAGTCAATACTTTTCACTGTTAGAATGACAGGCACTATCAATTGACAGATTGTAAAATATAAAAAAGTGGATGACAACAAGGGAGAGTGAGAACCTATTAGATGATATAGAAGGAAGGATGTACTACATACAAGAGGAAATCCGAAAGTCTTTTCATGCAAAGTGATTCTGTTGGAGGAAAAGAGGGAATTTTATGAGATACTCAAATTGAAATTAGTTTATAGCTTCACAGTATTTTTCTATTACCTCTGTGTTCTAGTTTTTTAGTGCTGCTTGAAATGCAATATACCAGAAATGGGTGGGTTTTACAAGAGAATTTAAGTTTTAAGTTTACAGTTCTAAGGCCATAGAAATGTTCAAACTGTGGCATTCAGAGAAAAATATCTTGACTTAAGAAAGGCCAATGGCATCCAGAAAAACTCTGTCAGCTGGGAAGGCATAAGGCTAGCATCTGCTGGGTCCTTTGGCTTCTGATTTCAAACAGCTTCCCCAGCAGTATTTTCTTTCTGCAACCCCAAATATCTCTGTGTCTGCTCTGAAGCTTTTTCCACAATGGTTTCCCCTCTCACAGGACTCCAGTAACCAACCCCACCTTAAATGGGTAGAGACACATCTCCTAATCAAAAGGTCCCACCTACAGTTGGGTGGATCACATCTCCATGGAAACAACTTAATCAAAAACATTCTACCTGGCAATTTTGAATGAGGATTAAAGAACATGAATTTTGTGGGGCACACAACAGTTTCAAACAGGCACACCTGGTTTACATTCATACCTAAATATCTGAAATCTGATATTAATTTCCACAGTTATCAGGACAGTATTTTCTCAGTTTTCTCCAATGCTCACCTTCATTTCTACCCTAGGTAGCCTACTGTCAGTAATATGCTGCATACTACTGCAACTAGCAACTTTTGCCTTATAATGTAATTTGTTTTCTTTCTCACCATTTGTCTGCCATATTAAACTGAGAACTCTCTGAGAGAAGGGATTAAGTCTCATTCATTTTTATTTCTCTCATAAGATTTAGTATTGTGCTGTCTGAACACAGAGGGCACGAAATAAATGATAGCTGTTGTTCTTTGACAATGAAATAACTAGTCTCCCTAGAACTTTGTAAGGGACTACGAATAAACCACTATGATATAATGTCTCTAAACAGAAAAGTACGAGAATAAATAGCTTTTTTTTTCTTTTTTTAGAAAATATATTATTTCAAATTTTAGGCATTCATTATGAATCTATATTCAGTGTTTTCTCTGAGACAATTTTATTGCAGATGCTCTTCCTATTACACAATAGACTTATTCTTAAGAGTATAAGTGAAAAAAATGGATAAATTAGATGCAGTTTTAAATATACTAGAATAAATTCATATTTAGTCCTAAATTGAGGATGTCATTTTTTTAATATTCTCAAAGACAAGCTTGGTTTATTGGATCTTTTGCTTTCTTTGTTTGCTCATCTTTAATCAGAGCATGGATAAACTTATTTTCTGTATAATATAAACATTATATATGCTTTCTTTCAGGACTACTCCAAAGGTTCTCTCATTATTTCTTCTGAAATGTAGACTCTTCCCATTTTTATTTACTTGTCTTCTCCTTTTTCTTAAACTTTAGTTCTTTGACTGGTTTTGTAAGGATAGAACCATGAATATAATTAGAATGAAATCTGTCTATAAAACAGTTTGATTGGTGAATAGAATTAGTGTATTTTCACCTAAGAAATAAATTTAAATGTAAGGTATTTTCTCAATAGGGTCATTTACTGATATGAAAGACCATTCAATTAAATAAAATGATTAAAAAAGACTCATTTACAATTACAGAACTGCAAAGTTTATTTTATAGTGATTTTTCCAAAAACAATTAAAAATAACAATTTAAATATTTAATAAAACTAAACTTATTTATTTTAAAGATTGCGATATATTCCGACATATTCCAAAGCCCTAAAAATGTACCTGGCATTTTCACAGACTAAATGAATTAAGGCATTTTTATTCTGTTGGCTCAATGTTCTTTCTATTATGAAACTACATCAAAGGGTGTTTGTCCTACTTTAATGGTTTTTCTTGGCAAATGTTAAGTTCTTATCAATGCTTTATTGATCTAGGAAATCCAAAAGTCTACACATCACTTAGTTTAGAGGTCAATTTTCTGGGTGTGGCCATCTTAATTCCTGGAAAAGTTCAGCTCCCTCCTTCACCTCACCCAACTTTTATATCTGTCACCATTTTGAAGGAACTCTCTGTGTTGCTGGCTGTTGGTTTCATTGATGCTGAGAATGGTGTAGAAAACAAAAAGGAAAACAAAAAGGATCAACCAAATTCAAATCATTTTGAAAAGTAAAAATCAAATAAAGAAAAAATAATGTACAAATCCAGAAATTCAACTGGACTAGAGATAAGAATTCAAGTTGAGATCATGGAGCCAGTTGGAGTCAGTTTTAAAGTTATAGAGAAAAGAAATGAATGGGGAAGTGGGATATAGGCAGAAGGAAGAATCAGGAGAAGGAAGATAAAGAAACAGATAGGTAAAAAAGAAAAAGAAGAAACTATTGCTACTGCTCACCCACCAACAGCCACACAGCTCAAACACCCACTCTGATAGTTTTCCATTTCTAACATGACTATGGCAAGATAAAAAGTTCTCCTACATCAGTGATTCTAAATTTTTAGTGTCCATCTATGGAGGTTGCTGAAAATATTTTCACTCCCCAGGAGTCTGATAAGAAAGGTCTGGGGGCAAACAAGGGGGAACCTACATATCCGCATTTTAACATGTGTGAGAGGATAGGGTTTCTTAGGCTATATTTTAAAAAGTACACACCTGTGTGAAATTTTTAAGTCTTTTTCTCTGTTAGCTAAATAGAAGTTGGCCTGACCATGTATACAATTTCCTACTCTGATATTTTAGAATAACACTGTTATTATAAACAGTGTTATTTATGTTCTTTTTAAGAATATCAAGTACATGACTAGTCATGCTGATGAGGATAGCTTTTAAATGGGTATATTATGTATTCATTAATTAAAAATGCATTCCCTCAATGTTTAGAATGTAAGGCTCCAAAACTGCATTTAAGAACAATACAGGTAAGAGTAAAGACAGCATAAATAAGGAATGCTGAAAAAATGTATTTTCTCACATTATAAAAGAGATGATGTGGGAAAATAATCACTAATTTTATGTTTCATAGCATTTTATAATAATGCTTTTTGATAGAATGTTTGAAATATGTGTGGTGATATTCTTTGGATATAATGGAGACAATCAAGATTCTTAAAGAATTTTTAAGGAATTCCTCAATGTTTATAAATGTTGAGTCCGTTATACTATTATATGATTATTCTGTGAAGGCCTTTAATAAGTCAAATTTGTACTCAGAATTTAGATTATCTTAATATGAGCTGATAAATACCTGTAGTTGCATGTAGGCAGTCCCTGGTTACCAATCTTTCTACTTTGGCAGCTTTTTCATCATTGTATACGTGTGTATTTCACTAGTTAATTTTTTAGATAATTCTATATCTTAGGTAATTCTATATTTCATATTTTATTTTTATGTAAAAACTGTTCATATTTTTATATTTTATTAATTAAATATTTTATTATATTTATAATTCTATATTTTAGAAAAAGGAATGAAACATGGAAAATAACAGTTTTAAGTAATAATATTATGTTACTTCCCATCACATCATAAAAATGTAAAAATATTGGTATTTTATTTTTAATGCTCCACCTGGTAAAACTTCAAACATTGATCAGAAAGGATGTAGTTAGGTAAGTAGACTATTACCCAAATGACAAAGATAATGTTCTTATAAGTAAATGATATTTCTTAAAAATTAGGAATAATTACAATTTTTATTTATTTATTTATTTATTTATTTATTTGTGTATGCTGTATGGCAGGGTCACATTTTATTCTTATTCCATGTGAGTGTCCCATTACTGCAGCACCATTTTGTGGAATTTGTGTTTGTTTTTTTGTTTGCTTGCTTGTTTATTCTGGGAAACGCATGGGCCGGGAATCAAACCCGAGTCTCCCACATGGCAGGCAAGAATTCTACCACTGAACTACTCTTGCACCCACTGATTTTAATTTTTATTTATTTATTTATTTATTTATTTATTTAGCTTGTTTTTTGGGGGTGGACAGCCCCATAACCACCATCTACATATGTAAAAAAAACTTTAAATCTATTGAAATTGTAAAAGTTAGAATCTGTATTTTCTTTCAGGAACAAATCACACTTAAAATCAGTGGGTTGTGTAACATGCTCAGGTACATAATCATAAATAAATATAGTTGTACATAAAGTTATGCATGTAAACATATACAATTGTATACATGGTCTGATTATATCAAGGGAGAAATACAATTGCATCATTATTGAAATGTTTTTGTATGTGTGTGCACTCAGGAATGGGCAATATATGTGTGCTTTATTGACTCAATGCTGTCAGGTTACCTGAGTTTTTCAAAAGCCTCTTCCTTGTTCTTATCTTTAGCAGAATGGATTGCCAATAAATTTGTCAGAAAGTGGTGACAATTTTACTGAATAGATTCCTATCATTCACCTATTCCTCTCTCTTCTATAAAAATTTCAGCTTTACAAACCGTGCTTTTATTTTTAGAAAAAAAAAATGGTTTCTTCATGAAGAATGTCCAGCCATTAATTTCCTATTCTAAAAAGTGTAGTTAATTGAATGCATCATATGATCCAGACACGGGTATAAAAGACAATTTAAGAATTTCTGGTCCTGGCATTTGAAGACCTTATACTCTAATGGAAGTCTTATTATATCCAGTCAGCAATGCATATTTTATAAATTATGGTATTCAAATGTGAAATTTTTAATTATCTCCTTCTAAAATGTTTGGTTTCCTATAATTTGATACAAAGCATTGTGGGAGAAATTAAATTCTCTTTCACTGCTTTGTAGATCAGTAATATTTTATATCATTATTGGATTCATTTCTAAAATGTCTGATGAAACCAGATACTTAATTGGTCAAAAATCCAGATGGGTCATCTTTGGTCTACTTTTTTCTCTTACATCCTATAGTCAATCTATCATAAAAATATTTTGATTTTGCTTTCAAAATACATCTACAATGCACCATTTCTTAAAATCTCCCCTTATCACCTTAGTTTAAGCCCCTATCATCTCATAACTGAACAATGAAGAAGCTTTCAGAAATGTCTCTCTTCTCCCACAAAGTAGTCTCAAAACTACAGCCTCTAAAAGGATAGCCCTCTCTTAAGTTAGTATAAAATTATTCCTCATTTCATTTAGAGAAAAACACAAAGCCTTCACAGTCACTTACAAGGTGTGGTAAATTGAATTATGGAGCCCAGTTTGGGCATGTCCGTGGCCTTGGTCTGCATTCTGGTGGGTGGGGACCCACTGTAAGTAGGATCTCTTGAACATGTTACTTCAGTTAAGGTGAGGCCCAACTGTTATGCTTTAATTAGATTATTACAGCCTTTAAAGGAGAATGAAATTCAGACACAAGGAAAAATCCACAGAAGAAGCTGGAAGTCAACAGAATATAAAGAACAAAGGAGAAGACATCTGTTCTAGTTTGCTAGCTGCCAGAATACGATATACCAGAAACAGAGTGGCTTTTAAAAAGGGGTAAATTCCCTTAAAAGTTGCTAGTTTACAATTCTAAGGCCAAGAAAATGTCCCAGTTAAAACAAGTCTATAGAAATGTCCAATCTAAGGCATCCAGGGAAAGATACCTTGGCTCAAGAAGGCCAATGAAGTTCAGGGTTTCTCTCTCGAGTGGAAGGGCATATGGTGAACACAGTCAAGGCTTCTCTCTCATCTGGAAAGTCACATGGTGAGCACAGTGTCATCTGCTAGCTTTCTCTCCTGGCTTCCCGTTTAATGAAGCTCCCTGGGAGAGGTTTTCCTTCTTCATTTCCAAAGGTCGCTGGCTTGTGGACTCCCTGCTTCTCGTGGCTATGTTGCTCTTCTCTGCTGTCTCTGAATCTCCCATTCTCCAAAATGTTTCCTCTTTTATAGGACTTCAGAAACTAATCAAGACCCACCTGAATGGGTAGAGACAAGTCGTCATCTAATCCAGTTTAACAACCACTCTTGGTTACATCACATCTCCAGGGATCTAATTACAGTTTCAAACATACAATGCTGAATAGGGATTAGAAGAAATGGCTACCTTTACAAAATGGGATTAGGATTAAAACATGGCTTTCCTAGGGTACATACATCATTTTGAACCAGCACAACATCACTGTGAGCATTGCCATATAACAGAAAGGTCAAGGGATAGAAATCACCAGTAGTCATCCCTAATTTGCCACAGTCTTTGGGGAGAAAGCATTGTCTTACTGATGCCTTGATTTTGGATTTTTCCTAGCCTCAAACTGTGAGTCATTATTTTTCTGTTGTTTAACCCAACCCATTGCATGGCATTTTTTTTGTTGTTGTTATTATTTTATAACTTATCTGGAGCAGCCCCATCTCCTTTTTCCTCTCCTTGATCTTGCACCCCTGACCCCTCCCTCACCCCAGTCCTTCCACAGGGGCCCCTTGCTCATCCTAGAACATGGGCACATACTGGGCCTTTGTTCTACCTGTTATCTCTGTTACGTAATGCAAGCCCCCATCTGCACTCCCAATATCCCCTATTTCATACCGCTTCCTAAAATAGAATTTATAATGTTCTAAAACATCATATAATTTCCTTGTTTATTATAGTTTTCATTTATATTTCTCCTTAAAATGAAAGCATTATATTATCTACAGTTTTTACAGTTTTACACAGATATGCCCCAAATGACTAGAAGAGAGCTCAACAAATAACAGGCTTTAATTAAGCATCGCAGTATAAATTAATAAAAGAATTAATTATTGGTTGAGAGGAAAGTCCAAGAGTTACATTCAAATTTGCATAGATATTTGGAATTTTAATCAGAAGCCAAAATAATCCTTACACATTTTCAGCATAGCTTTCATACCTGCTTATTAACTACCTACTGCACTGCAGCTCTCCAATCCTGTACATAGAAAAGTCAGGTAAGTGGGAGGTCAGAAGTAAAGAGAAAAGTGGAAAGAATAAGTTGGGAACCTCAGTTTACAAGTCCTATTATCAGGCTGTGAGCCCTGTCCAATGTGGCCATGGGACAGCACAGGCACACTGTGGCTGGTTCTCAGTCAGGGCTCTTCCAGTCCAAAAATGCCCTTTCTCATACAGTGTCTATTTTAAAACATGTAGTTGCATAATCTGTACTCTTAAATTAATTAACCGGTATAAAATAATGCAAAGTATTTTACAATTTCTCTAAAATCCGTTTCTTTAAAAGAAAAAAAAATGCGTTTTTACATTTCCTGTCTTCGCAAACACTCATTTGAGGCTGGTCAGCACATCACATCAAAGATTTATAGGAAGAGCTAATGATTATGTTTACTTACGAAAATGTCAGCATGTTAAGCACCCTCATAAGATTCCTATCTTCACTATATTCTAGAAAATGTGGGACAGCAATTTAATATATGCCATAATGGGAAACTCTGGCAAATCTAACAGCTCCCTAGTGGCCTCTTGCCAAGGCTGCTTGATAGAGGAAGAGAGTGTATTAAAGTTTTATTCTTATTTAAGCTCTAGAGAAAAGTGTCTGTTTATTTATAGCAAACAATGATATAACAGTAGCACTTAAAATATGTTGCCTGCCTATTTTAATATTTATTAAATGTCATAAGTGATTGATACAACAGAAAGAAATACAATTTTAAAGACAGAAAGAGATGCAGCTTTGTTAAATTCCCTCTGAGACCCATATTAGGAAAGCTATCAATGAAAACTACTTAGGAGGAAGAAACATTATTTAGTCAAATTTCACATAATGAAAAATAATATAGATTCTATTATCTCAGATAAGAGAAAAGGAAACTATCATTTAATTTATTTGCTTTCAGATTGTAAAGTCAAACTGTTACACAGATGACATAATCACTCATTTCTCCATAACACATATGTGGTTACAGAGTCACAGCTCAAGTATCAAAAAGATGCAAAGATCAAGTTCCTTGCAACAGCACATGCAAAAATGCCAAGGAGTAATTCTGGGGAAACAGATTACCAGAGAGAACTGTATGTACTTGGTTTCTTCCATCCCTTCTTGAAAGAGATTAGACCTGACTATCACCCACTCACTCCATTTTCTCCTCCACATTTCTGGGTGTTCTTCCTCTAGTTCCCTTCAGAGGAAAATACCACCTCACCTAAAAAGGTAATCTGATCTAATCAAAAGCTTAAGTATTTATATTTTAAGTACTTAATTTTAAGCTACATTTGAAAAATAAAAAATAACCTCAAAGTAAAGTCTTGCTATAAAAATGTACTTTTTGCATTATTGCTATTTTAAAAAACTCCATTAGATTAAATAACAAAACAAACAAACAAACAAAACAAAACAAAACTTAAGGGAAAGAGCCAAACAACACCGGTTTTAAAGTCTGGATGATCAAGTAAGTGATAAAGGGATTGCTACATCAGCAGGCATATATTTCTCAGGCATATTTTTGAAATGTAATTTATTTATTCACCTTTAGTTGTGGAAAATATACATAAACTCATTTTAAATATTTTAAGTGGACAATTGTTTTATATTAAGCACCTTAGCAATACTGTGTAACTTTCACCACTATCTATTTGCAGACTATTTCATCTTTGCAAACCATAACTCAAACTCATTTAGTAAGAACTCTCCATTCACCCCTACCCCCACCATTAGTAACCACAATTGTGTTTTCTGTCTCCATGAATTGGCTTATTCTTGTCTTTTTTATTTTATTGTCAAAATAATATATATACAAAAAAGCAATAAATTTCAGAGTGCATTACAGCAATCAGTTATAGAACAGAATTCAGGGTCTGGTATGGCTTATAGTTCCCCAATTTTAGGTTTTTCCTTCTAGCTGCTCCAAGACACTGGAGACTAAAAGAAAGTTACATTCATTTGTTAAATCCTAACTTCTCTGTTATAACTCTACCTTCTCCTTTGATCTTTATCCCACTCTTTAGGAGCATTTGGGCTATGCCCATTCTAAATCTCTCATGTTGGAAAAGGCTGCCAATAATATGGGATATGGGGATGGAACTAGCTGATGTTCTATAGAGGCCCCTCTGTGTTTCAGGACTTATCTAGCCTAGGAACCCCTAGGCTAGATTTTTGTTATTAAAAATAACAAAATAAAAATCATTAGAGCCTATTTTGGTACAGTAAAATGTTTAAACATAAATAGTAGAAAGAATCATTTACGGGTACAATAACTGAGTGAAATGGGAATACATTCTTTGAAAGATTCTGATAATTCCTAGTTAAACATATATATATATATACAGAGAGAGAGAGAATGGATCTCCGAATTTGTTAATGGATATTATTAACATTTATCCACATTGATCATAATTTTGTGTGAAAATACTTGTTAGTCCCCGACTGTTTTTGGGGGACAGTAAATGAAATCGGTGGAACTATGAATGGCATGATACATACTATGTGTACAATACTAGTTCAGAGTTCAGAGAAAACTAAGATCACCAGCTATGGCTGAGAAATATAAATTGTTTCTAAAATTCATCGATGTTACTGAACTCGTCAAATGTTTCAGTCACAGTTCAGAGCATGAAAGAAGCAAAGAGAAATGAAAACTCAGAATGCTTACTGAAGAACAGTAGTGCTCAAACTTTAATGTGCATCAGAATCACGTGGAGGGGCGGCTGCCATGGCTCAGCAGGCAGAGCTCCGACCTGCCGTGCTAGAGGTCTGGAGTTCGATCCCTGGTGCCTCCTGCCCATATGCAAATTTAAAAAAAAAAAAAAAGAATCACGTGGAGGACTTGTAAAAACTCAGGCCAGTGCTACAAACCGGACCCCGCCCTGCGCCGGCACCCTCCTGTCTCACACCTAATAAGTCGCTAAGTGAAGGTCTGTTAATGAACCAGGGACCTCACTGGAGGGTTCTGAAATCTGGCTACACATGCTGATTATCTATGGAGTTTCCAATATCCCCATGCTGAGGTCCCCCACCAGAGTTTCTCATATGATTGTGGGGCATAGACTTGCTTTGTTCTTTTGAAGTTCCCAGTTGATTCTGATAAGTCTAGGAGAAAATGTGCCATCTTCAGGAACAATGTGAAACTTGCATTGGATATTAACATATAAATTGAATACTCAAAACTTTAAAAAACTGGGGAAAGTTATTTAATAATAATTAATTAGATGGCAGGCAATGGAGGTGTAGTGGCAGAGTTCTCATCTGCCATGCAGAGACCTGGGTTCAATTCCCAGTGCCTGCCTATGCCAAGAAAAAAAATATATATATATATATATACATGTATATAATTAATCATATTTTGTATCATTTTCCAATTTATACTGTGTTTGTCTATGCTCTATCTTGTTTAATTTTACTCTTTGTAACAATTCAATAAATAAATAAAGTAAGTATTATAACTTCCATTTTTTCATAAAAAGAATGTGAAGCTCAATAAGTTTCCTAAAATTCCCCAGGTCACAACTTTTTCATGCTGGTGTCATAACAGAAACCCAAGAGTCTGGTTATCAGTTCAATGAACTTCATTGTGTACCATATTATTTGTACATCTTTAGGACACTGAGTAGACCAATGTGGCCAGAGCAGAGAATCTGTTAAGCAGTAATGGAAAATTATTTTGTATATTTAGAATAAAAGTAAATATTGGTAAAGTAGGGCAAGATTATGGAGCGTCTTGTCCAGTCAAGTCAAGAAATTTAAAATTTGTAAGCAATCAATAAAAAACAATGTGGGATGCTGTATTTCTACTGAAAAAAAATGGAAAGCATACACATTAAATACAACATCTTATTATCTAGATATCTACACATACTGAATTCAAAAATTAACTCACTGAGTATGTGTAAAAAGAAAATGCAGCTCTTTATTTTGTCTAATTACTACAGTGTCGTATTACCCCTTCTGTCCCCAGGGAACTAGTCTGGTAAGGTGAGGGGAAAGAAGAGAGGCAATTAAATTCAATGCAAATTTGAACACTCTCCTACTCTCCGTTTCTCTATTTGTGGTTGAGAAAAATCAGGGTCCTCTTCTCTTGGTGCAGCAGAGCTAGTCCCCAGGCCTGGTCTGGCCCATTTGCAAGCATGAGGAGCACAGGCCTAGTCCCCCCACAGGGTATCTTGATAGCAGCTCCTGCTGCATAAACTGACTAGTGTAGTTCTTGGTCTGTTCTCTTCATATGTGCAGTCATCCTGGGTGTTCTGGCCCTGTTCTCTTGCTTATCAGGCCCTTGCTCATCTTTCACATGCACGGTGGACCTAGGTAATGACTCTTACTTTCTGGCCTGAATAAGATGTCCTCTACTTTTAGCAGAGGATTACTTTGTCTCCATGGCGCTAATAACCTCTGACAAATATCTCAGATAAGATGCCCCCTTCCTCATCACCTTTTAGAGCATGAGTGAGGTTATGTCCACTGAGAAGCAGAAACCAAGAGAATGCCAGACATACAAGAAACCTATTGGGGGAACCACCATTTAAGGATGAAGACAAGGGTGGCAGATAATATGGGATGACCTTCATTCCCTGATGTAGGTCTGAATCTGGTGCTGTGAAGGAGATGGGGAAAAAATAATTGAATGAAAGCATCTCAGATGACTGTACAATTCTAAGAAAGTTTATGCCAGGCAGGTGGAGAGTCCTCAAGCCAAAGTCACCCACTGGAGGAGTTGTGTTCTAAGGAATGGGTCTGCATTAGTACCACCATCATGTCCAGTCATTGACTAAAAGCAGCTCATTGGAAGTGCAGCCTCAGTATGAAAGTGATGGTGGCTCAAAGAGGACAGCAGCCAGGAGTATCCATCAGTTTTATTTCCCGCAACAGGAGAACATTGTGGCCATGCTGATGGGGACTTCTAGAATCAAGGTTGCCTGTTGGAGGAGTCTCATTTGTCAGAGCAATGGCCCTGCTGTTAATGCACTTTGCCATGCTCAGTCATTGTCTGGGAGCAGCCTGTGGAAAGTGTGGCCTCGTATCAAAGGCAATGGTGAATCCAGAGCATCAGCAGCTGGGTCTATGCTCTCAATTATTCTCTCAAAAGCAGAAAATTGGAGAGTCACAATTTCATGTCCTCCAAAGAGCATAGACATACTTACAATCCTGTGTTTGCCACTGAAGCTGTGGCGCCCCGGGTGCACTGGGTCAGATTTATATATCTGGGTGCCGGTCTCTGCTACTGCTATGACAGCCTTGCTCTCAGATACCATCTCAACACAAGGTCACTCTGTAAATGGACTCTTCCTCTTCCTAAGGTTGCATACAGAAAGCAGGCCAAGGACCCATTTGCTCTTGGCTCCCCTTCCAGCGTATGTAGTCTACTCTTCACACCTCTCTTCCTGTTTGCCATGTTCCCTTAACTTCTCGTAGCACTACTTTCCCCCTTTTTTCAGTCCAGTTACCCCTCCCAAATCCTTTCTTTAGACTTGTAAATACTGAAGAATCTCAGCAGGGTGTGAATCACCACTTCTTATATTTTTTATCTGGTTCCACTTCTAGATGATGATGAAATAGAGCTTCAGATCCAGCAGAGCACAGAGAAGGGTAGGAAAATCACATATCCTAACTCATTTTAAAGTGAAAAATAAAGTTATTTTAATTTCTGTATCAAACGAAGCAATACAGACCTCTCAAACCTCAAGTATAATTGTCTTCCAGCTCTTCAGGTTTTTTTCTCTTTCTTTTTTTTTGGAAAGGTGGGAAACTGGGCTGGGAGGACCTTGTTATTCTGAAATATACTGTAAATCCCTCCTTATCAGTAGGGAGAAAGATCATTCCAATGTAACAACATAAATTTTTGTTGGTTTCAGCCTCCATCCTTTTAAAACAAATTTCTTCTACTTTCCACAAGTCTTTGTCACCAAGATGCTAAAACCTGCCTTTAGCTCAAGGGTAAATCCTGACCATAGCCAGAGATTATATGTACCCTCTGAGAGAGCAATATGAGGGGGAATCAATCTCTTTGGTTACTTGAATTCATTACTGACTGCTAGACTCTCAGCTTTGTCCCTATTATACCCTGTGGACTTCATCTTTGTCCCTGTTTCTCTGTGCTTAATTTCCTCCTAAGACTGAGTTCCTACCACAGTTTATTATCTTTCCTCTAAGTAAGCCTAAAAACTTTTCACAAATACTTTTCTGTTTCCTAGTCTTTGTCTTACTGTCTTCTCAATCACACTATTTTCTGACTTGAACAACTTAATGCTAAATGTTTCTCTGTAATGTGAACACAGGCTGTTTACTCATTGCCTGTGGTGTATGTCTTCCATTATGATGATAGTTAGCTAGTACCCAGAGGTGGGTTTCTTCTCTAAATAGCCATTCAGCCTCAGTGACTTTATCTGGAAACTGCATTTATACCAAGACCTATCCAGTTGACTATATTCAATATGTTGAAAATGATGATTTAGGAAGCAGTGACCATTGAATATTTCCCAATAGCCTAGAACTATTATTCTCTGGGACATGGCAGAGCATGATGAGAAATATGGACAAGCAGATGGCTTTGCCCTGGACATGGCAGCAAAATTCCTTCAATACAGTACAAATTTGCTGCTTATGACACTATGGCAGAGTCAGATCTAAGAGCACACATGGGGATTGTGCTGGTTTGAAAGGATGTATGTACCCTAGAAAAGCTATGTTTTAATCAAAATCCCATTTCATAAAGGTAGAATAATCCCTATTCAATACTGTATGTTTGAAACTGTAATCAGATCGTCTCCCTGGAGATGTGATTTAATCAGGAGTGGTTGTTAAACTGGATTAGGTGACGACATGTCTCCATCCATTTGGGTGGGTCTTGATTAGTTTCTGAAATCCTATAAAAGAGGAAACATTTCGAAGAATGAGAGAGATTCAGAGAGAGCAGAGCAGAACGATATAGACACAAGAAGCAGAATCCACCAGCCAGTGACCTTTGGAGATGAAGAAGGAAAATGCCTCCCAGGGAGCTTCATGAAACAGGAAGCCAGGAGAGAAAGCTAGCAGATGATGCTGTGTTCGCCATGTGCCCTCCAGATGAGAGAGGAACCCTGAACTTCATCGGCCTTCTTGAACCAAGGTGTCTTTCCCTGGATGCCTTTGATTAGACATTTCTATAGACTTGTTTTAATTGGGACATTTTCTCGGCCTTAGAACTGTAAACTAGCAACTTATTAAATTTCCCATTTTAAAAGCCATTCCATTTCTGGTATATTGCATTCCGGCAGCTAGCAAACTAGAACAGGGATTGAGATTGCTGCCTGACCACATTATTCAGTCTAACCACCCAGAACACTAGCTTAGAAAGCATTCCTCACAAAGAGAATTGCCATCCTCCACACCAACACA
This sequence comes from Myrmecophaga tridactyla, assembly GCA_004026745.1. NCBI lineage: Eukaryota > Metazoa > Chordata > Mammalia > Pilosa > Myrmecophagidae > Myrmecophaga > Myrmecophaga tridactyla. The sequence continues at coordinate 27,037 of PVIY010027622.1, forward strand.
AATCATTTTTTTTCTTATGAAACATAACTGTGAAGACTCCCTGCCATTCAATATTAATCTTACCCCTGTAAATAAATCAGGCTTAATGAAAACACTTTTAATTTACTCTAACATTCATCAAAATCATCACTGGTGATCTTTTAATTTGCTTGAGAAATTGTTGTGTCTACAAAATCACAGACTAAATATAATACTGGGTAATCATGTAGACCAATTCATCATCAATAAGTAAATGACACTTAAAGCATTTTTGTTAGGATGAACAGAGATAGTCTTATGCTTAGGTAAGTGTATCTGGATGGTTTTCTCAACCAATATATGTTATGCAATATCATAAACTATACCATTACACATGACTATAGAGGTATCTATCCTTCGGCCTGTAGTGAGGGCAGTGCTCAAGAATACAGATCATGGAGACAAATTTCATGTATTTAAATTCTGATTCTGCCATCTAAAGGCTAAGTGCCTGTGAAAAAGATACTTACTCTTTCAGTGCCTCAGTTTCCTTATCTATCATATGGGGATAAGAATTGTACTTATGCATGGGGTTACCAAGAAAGTAAAACACATAGACAAGTGTTTTACTAAATACTAAAATACTGAATACTGAGTAACTCTTAGTTATTATTATCATAAGCTCCTCAATGTCATTCAAAAAAGAAATATTTTTTTAAATATAAGTAATATCAGAAGGTTATGAAAGCATATTACTGACTGAATTGCATTTCTATCAGTAAGGGAGACTTTGAGGAGATGATTAATTGGAGGGGTCAAAAAGAGTGAGAGAGGATGCTAAAATAAGAGCAGAAGACTAATATTTATTTATTCAGTATTTAAAATGTGCCAGACTTTTTGCATGTGCCAACTCATTTTACCTTCAAATCAACTCTATGAGAAAGGTTTTGTTGTGCATATTTCCCACATAACGTATCACAAGTAACTTTCCAACTTTGCATAACTAATATTGACAGAACAAGAATTAGAACAAGTTGCTTTTTTTTAAAACAGAGAATATAATTTTGATGAAAGAAGAGTGAGGAAGAGGGGAAGATAGGTAACTACAGGTATTTTAACCTATATCATGATTTTATCAAGATCCTGAAATTTATATAGCAAAAAATAACTTTACTAAGTTTATCATACATTTTTTTAAAGTTTCACTTTACCTATATAGGTATTATCCACCTCTTCTCATTTTCTCTATTTTCAACAATACTATAAATAGAAAGCATGGAATCAAACCTCATGTGTTTGAATTCATTCATTGTATAAATGTTTTATTTTATACCTTGACACATTCTTTGGTTATTTTCTACTGCTACCAGTTCTTAAATTATGGTTAAGTTATATATAGGTTGTGATCTATAGATATGGAATTTTTAAGATATGTTTAGTAAGTTGGCCTTTGGAAAATAAGTGAGGCTTCCTTAAGGTGTCTTTTCAGTTCTGTTAAATATATCACTACATAACTTAAAATGTTAATGAAAAATTTACCCTTTAATTTTAGATGGTGACCTTTATTATAAATTAATTCATCACTAGGGTATATTTTCAAAAGTTAAAGGAAACAGATTTAAAATCCTGCTTTAATTCTGAAAGACTAATAAGGCTCAAGTAAATTTCTTTGGATATGAAATATATTTCTCAGTTTATTGTCTCCTAAAATGGAAAATGCCCAGAAGGTATACTGTTGACTTACTATCATGCTTCTTGAAAAGAAGTTTATAAAATGCCTGCTTAAATATTTCCTCTCAAATCAGCAAGGTAATATGAGCATATAGGTAAGCTACAGGCAAGGAAGGGCTAAAGGACAGTCATTAAAAATCAGAACATTTATAAAATTGTATTTTTATCACAACCTTCCTGATAATAAAAGGTAAGAGACTTAGGGTGGGCCATGGTGGCTCAGCAGGCAGAGTTCTCGCCTGCCATGCTGGAGATCCCAGTTTGATTCTTGGTGCTTGCTCATGAAAAAAAAAAAAAAAAAAAGTAAGAGACTTAAATTTGGCCTTATACATGTGACTTAGGAAGCCCTGTCCCCAGTTTCTCCAAATTCATCTGACTTTTTTCTCATATGTGGAGAAATTCTTCCAGTGTCATCCTGTTGGATGTCTTCAACTTTTATGTGTTATTTCCTTGCCTAGACTGTTTTTCTTTCCTCCCTTATCTCTGTAATGAATTCCTATCAATTCTTTCATATCATTTATCCATTCAGAAAGTATTTATTGAGCATGTGTTAGGCACTGTTTTTAATAACCAAAATACAGCAACAAATAAGAGATCCATATATTCTTGCTGTTATGGATCTTATCTTCCAGTACTGGAAAACAAGAAATAAACACATAAATCAACAAAGAATAGAATATTTGATGATGGTCAGCATCATGGAAAATATAAAACAGTAAAAAAAGTCAGACAAAAAGAGGTTTCAGGAAGGAAAGGATTGAAAATTACAGTGGAATGATTTCGAAGAGTCTTGTAGAGAAAGTGACAGTTGACTAAAGACCTGAAGAAGGCAACTCAGCAGAGAGAGCCAGTAAGAATAGCAGGATAAATGCCATGACAAGAAAGTGTGCCTGATATGTCCAAGAAATGGTAAGGATGACAAGAATATGGTGGCAGGGTGAAGAAGGAGGAGAGAGGTAAGAAATTAACTCAAATCATAAAGAGGAAGGATGCATGAATTGATTTATATTTTAATGTGAAGTCTGGCTCCTAAATGGAAAATAGGCTCTACAGGGACAAGTGCAGAGACAGAGTTATCAATAACCCAGGTGAAATATGATAGTGGCTAGAGCAAGTTAGTAATGATGAAATGGTAAGGAGTAGTCATAATCTGAAGGTAAAAGCAACAGGATTTACCAGTAGATTGGAAAGAATGAGGACAAGAGACAAGTCAGAGATAACTACAAGGTTTTGGGAGAGACTCATACACCTCATCTAAAGGGTTCAAAGACTGTGTCTACCTCCTAATCTCCAGAACCTGTGACTTAGTTACCTTATTCAGAAAAAGGATCTTTGCAGGTGTAATTAAATTAAGAGTCGTGAGATAAGGAGATCATCCAGTATTATCTGGGCAAGCCCCAAATTCTATGACAGGTGTCTTTGAGGAACGCAGAGACAAAAAGAAGACAGAAAAGCAGAGGAAGCCACATGAACGTGGAGCCAGAGAGGGGAGTGATGTGCTCATGAATCAATGAATGTTGATATACACCAGAACCTGGAAGAGACAAAGAATGGACTCCCCCCTTGAGAGGGAGAGTGACTCTGCTAGCATCTTGATTTTGGACTTCTGTCCTCCAGAAATGTGAAAGAATTGTTTAGATCATCAGCTTAGTGGTAATTTCTTAAAGCAGCCATAGGAAACAAATACATCTCTTAACTATATTCAGTTTTCTTTTCTGGTCGAGTCCCTCTCCTGTGTGCAAACTAGAGCCTTGTACTCATCTCTCATATTAATCATAAGTGAGTATCTTCTCTTAAACATGCACTGTGCAAAAGCTTTATTTGCATCATATTATTTATCATTAAGCAGACCCTCTGAAGGCAATTCAACATTTTTACCATGATTGTGTATGTAAAAATAGTAACATCACACCATACAGTCATAAATTGTCATTGTGTTTGCCCTTCCCAAAATGCTATAATGTGTTTGAGGACAAGGACAATAATGCATCAATTTCTATATCTCTGCCACCTAGAAACATGTCTTCTTTATAATAGTTGCTCTGTTACTTTGTTAAATAAATGAATGTAATGAATTATTGATGAAGTTTTCTAAGTGGAATGATTTTAATAAGGGTAAAATTATAACATCATCAAAAATGTGTCCTATGTGATCTATAGATCTATTTGGAGTTCTTTACATTACCATTTTTTCTTCTGCAGTATTTGCTTCCAAGACTAAAAATTATTTATAAATTCACTAATATTCCTCTTAATATGAGTTAAGATACATCCAGACTATTTAAAACACAATTAAATGAATAATAATCCCATTTCAATACTTTTTCATTATACTACAGACATCCCTTTACTTTTAAAGTTATTACTTTATATTTGTAAAGAATAATGGTTTAACTACATGAAATAACTAATAGTATTAGTGGTCCTCTTTGATTGAGTTGCTTTCCTGCCACTATTTTTGAAAATGAAAATCCAATAAAAACAGGGAAAACAAAATCTAGCTGAGTTAATGGAAAATAAACATTAAATAGGGGTTCTTATTAGTTAGATTAATAAAATAATTACTGGTTTCTTGTACTTAGGACTGTTCTTCAAAGTTAATATATCAACAAAGTTGTTGTTGGCTCAGTAATAAAAATTGATTGAAACTTGGAAACCAATTGCTTTATTTCCACTGGAATTAGCAATAATTGCAATAATCATCATGATCACTGCAGCCTCTCTTTAACCAATGTCATATTTTCAAATATATTTTACTTAAATCCCATATAGAGTATTTGTAAGGACCATTATTGAATAACTGGTTAGTTGTGATATTTGTCATTTGTCATTTCAGACTACCTGAAAGTTATTTCGCTTTGCTTTTTCTTACTGATTCAGTCTTATTTGGAAGACAATTTCCATTTTCTATAAAATTGGCCCTGCAGTAGAGAAAAGTAAATCAATAAAGTTAGCTTTATCTTATCGTCATTTTAAATGTCTCAGCCCAGATACAACTGTACTTGCTGCCTCCACCTTCTCAGGAGATGTAAGAAGACCAGGGGACATCCAGGTACCAGTTTCTCTTCAATAGCCTTGTTGGGTATAGCTGTAGAGCAAAGCAAGACAACCTTTATGAGGAAGGAGAACAATCTTGGCTCACACACTTCTCTACACCCCAAACTGACAGGCAGACAAGATGTACTTCACTGTTTTCAAAAAGACATTAATTCATTCCAATAATTAAAGAAATGAAAGACTGTCATCAAGGCCATATTACGCTATTCTTATCTTTAAGTGACTTAATCTTCACAAATACACCAGGATGTGTCTGACTTTCTTTGTTTTAAAGGTGATGAAAATGGACCCTGCAACAGGTTGGTTGAACTATCCAAAGACACTGTTCAATCGGCAGAGCTTGACAGGGAGCTCAGTTCCATCAGAGTCTTTACATTACTCTCCTCCACTTCACTGTGGCCAAGTCCTAGCTAGAAATTACTTAAGTGAATTATATCAAAAACTTTATACAAGACTGAAGCTGTTTTTATATTTTATAAATGTTTGCTTGTTCATTTTTAGAAAAATTATATATTGGAACTGTAGCACATTGGAAAAATGGCCAAAAATCTACCCACAGAAGAAGCTTGCATCACTGTTGCCTAGATACACATGCATAGACACACACATGTATTAACAATTTACACTTCGCTTTTTAGGGGGTAGTTCTTTGAATTTTCCTAAATGGATTGAATCATGAAACCACTAATCAAGATACAGAGCCATTCCATCTATACTGCTGTTCAGTGGCATTCTTTTTCCTTTTACCATCTGAATGAGTTTTTCTATAAGTTTCAAAACGTTGTGACACAAACATAATCCAGTAAAACAAGATGATTATCTAAGGAGGGGACTAGAATGGGGTGTAGAGGTAAAAAGGAAGGAGCTTTTCTGATTAATTTTAAAGAGATCAGATTTTAATTCTGAATGTTTTCATGAGTAAGATGAAAAGATGAAATATTTGGTTTATTTTCTTTGGTGATTTGTTAATCAGCTCACAAGGAGACCTTATCATATATTCTGTCCAGGCCTACAGTCATCAAAAGCCTACTTTCAGTACTTTTCCAGACTGAACGAGAATCACACTGAAAACTCAAGACAAGACTGAACTGCTGTGATCTAAGTATAGTTAAAAACTACTGGGCCTTGACTAAACATATTCTCACTGTGATTAACTTCAGGGACTGTAATTTGGAGAATGTGCTTTAAGAACATTTTCCATTCTAAGGCCTCTCAAAATTGTCATAAATTTGTATTGCTCATGAACAAAAAGGCACAGGTTTATAAGAAAATTTCATTTAAAATGTTGCTGTTCTAATCATTTTTCATTGCTATGTGTGAAATGACGATGATGAATTTTATACGTGGCTGCATATCTTGAGACCCAAATCAATTCAGATTTCAATACAACCTAGATTTGCTTCCCAGTTTTTCCCTTTTTTGATACTATATATTGTACAGTTCACCTACACTATGTATCATCTATATTTGCTTAATTGCTTTGATATATACACAGCTGCTTACTTTGGAAAATATTTCCAAGATGAGTAATATAAGGACACTGATACATCTCTATACACATAAATTTATAAATATAATTAAAGTGAAACTTTTAACAATTTCAATGAAATGGAAATACATAATATATTCATAGTTATTTAAATATATTATTTAATAAATAAATATATAATTCCCTAATTGCCAGTATATAAATGTAAACGCATAATTTTCTTTCTTTCTTTTTTTTTTTTGCATGGGCAGGTACCGGGAATCAAACCTGGGTCTCCAGCATGGTAGGTGAGAACTCTGCCTGCTGAACCACCATGGCCCGCCCAATTTTATGTCTTTTTTAGCCTTTTGATTCTTTCATAATTTCTTTGAATTCTCAATATTTTATTTACCTAACCTTCTTCAGCAATTGAATTGCCCTTTCAGCAGCTATTCAAGATTTGTGTTCTAAAAATAACTGATGTAACATTTATGGAGGTCTTCAAAATTATTGAGTACTCCAGCAGAACCTATGTCTGGATAAAGAGCTAAAAATGTCAGGAGTTCATATGTGAAGCCACTGTGAGTTCCCTCTAGCCCTGCACACCTGTAACAGAGATAACATTTCCATCCTCTCTGCTTCTAGATGATATTAAGCCTGACAGCATCATTGCATTTGAACTATTGCTTTGCCACTGATCGC
>PVIY010027623.1:0-33984 GCA_004026745.1 Myrmecophaga tridactyla
TCATGGTATATGTGACCCTTTCATATGCTGTTGGATGTGTTTTGTTAATATTTTGTCAAGGATTTCTGCATCTACATTTATGAGAGAAATTGGTTTATACTTGTGATGTCTTTATCTGACTTTGGTATCGGGGTAATATTGGCCTCATAGAATGAGTTGTAGTGTTCATGCCTCTGATTTTTCAGGAGAGTTTGAGAAGACTGTTGTTAATTCTTTGAATTTTTTGGAAGTGTTCACAAGTAAAGCCATCTTTTTCTCAACTTTTCTTTGTCAGGAGGTTTTGGTTACTGGTTCAATGTCTTTACCTGTTATGTATCTGCTGAGATCCTCTTTCTTCTGAGTCAGTGTAGGAATTTGTCCACTTCACCCAACTTAATGTAATTTGTTGGTATGCAGTTCATAGTATAGTTTTATGATCCTTTTAATTTCTGTAAAATCATTTTTATTTCCTCTCTCTCTCTTTTCTCTCCCCCTCTACCCTCCTTTGTCAGTCTGGCTAAAAGTTTGTCAATTTTATTAATCTTTTCAAAGAACCAACTTTTGGTTACATTGATTGTCAGAACTGTTTCTGTATTCTCTGTTTCATTTATCTCCGCTGTAATCTTTATTATTTCCTTTCTTCTTCTTAGTTAAGAATTGGTTTGTTCTTCTTTATCTGAAGACACACTGGGAGATGATTAATTTGAGATAGTTTTTCTGTTTTAATGTAGGCGTTTGCAGCTAGAAATGTCCCTCTGAGCACTAATACCTTTGCTGCAACTCATGTTTGAGTATGTTATGTTTTCATTTTCATTCATCTCAGAATTTTCCAGCTTCCCTTGTGATTTCTTCTATAACCCATTGGTCGCTTAAGAATGTGTTGTTTAGTTTCTATATATTTGTGAATTTTCCAGTTTTCATCCTGTGATGGACTTCTAGTGTCATTCTACTGCGGTCTGAAATATGTATCTCATGAGTGCAATCTTTTTCAGTTTATGAGACTTATTGTGTGAGATATCATATGGCCTATTGTGGAGAATAATCCCTCTGTCCCTGAGAAGAATGTGTATTCTACTGTGGTTCAGTGACATTTTATCTACCTATCAGGTCTGATTGGCTTATGGTGTTGTTCAGGTCCATATAGATGCTTTATCCAATATTGAAAGTGGTGTATTGAGTTCCCTGTTTTCCCCTTAAGTTCTATCGATGTTTGCTTCATGTATTTTGGGGCTCTGCTGTTAGGCACACACACATTTAGAATTGTTATATCTTCTTAATTGATTGACCCTTTGATCAATGTAAAATATCCTTTGTCTCTTGTAACAGTCCTTGACAGAGTCTGTTTTGTCTGATATTACTATAGCTGCCATAGCTCTCTTTGCTTACTGTTTGCATGGAATGTTTGCGTTCCTCCTCCTTTTGCTTTTAACTTACTGGTGTCTTTTGACCAAATGTGAATCTCTTGTAAAAAGCATATAGTTGGTTCATGATTTTTTAAATCCATTCTACCAGTCTCTGCCCTTTGATTGGAGAGTTTAATCCATTTATATTCAAAGTAATTATTGATGCAGCAGAACTTACTTCAGCCATTTTGACATCTGCTTTGTGTAAATTTTATACTTTTGTTGACCCTCATTTATTCATTTGCTGCCTTCTATTGTGTTTCATTTGTCTTTTGTAGTGAAACATCTTGGTTCCCTTGTCATTTCCTTCTCTGTATAATAGTAAACATTTCCTTTATGGTTATTTTGAGGTTTACATTTAACATCCTAAATCTAAAAGTCTTGTCTGATATCAACCTAACTTTAACAGCCAACACAGTCCCTGCCCCTATACCCTTCCTTTTCACCTTTATGTTCTTCTTATAAGTTATATCTTTATATTCTGAGTGTCTGTATATTATGTAGAATTATGGCTATTTTATACATATATGCTTGTATTTTAGGTCACATAAGAAAAATAGAGTTGCAAGTCAAGAATACAGTAATACTGGCATTTATGGTTTACCCACACAGTTACCCTTTCATGGATGGTTTTTGTCTTCATGTGGCTGCAAGTTTTCTACCTAGTATACTTTCTTTTCTTCCTGATGGAAGACTTCCTTTTGCATTTCTTGTTGGGCAGGTGTAGTGGTAACAGACTCCCTCAGCTTTGTGTGGCTAGGAATGTCTTGATCTCTCTTTCTTATCTGAAAGACACTTTTGCCAGATATAGAAATCTTGGTTGACAGGCTTTTTTTCTTTCAGCACTTTAAATATGTCACACACCCCCACCTCCCACCATTTTCTGAATTTCTTGGTTCCTGATGAGAGATGAGAATCCCTTGTACACAAGTCACTTCTGTTTTGCTTATATTAGGAGTCTCACTTCATCTTTGGCCTTGACAGTTTGACTATTATGTGTCTCCTTGTGATTCTCTCTTGAGTTGGTGTCCCTTAGGCTTTGTTTAAGGGTTTTCATTATTTTTTCTTTCTCGTCCTCAGATGGAATCATTCCAATTATTCTATCTTCAGGTTCCCTGGCTCTTCTTTCTGTTCAAATCTGCTCTTGAATTCCTTTTATAATTCATCTCTTGTACTTCTCAGTGCTAGAATGTGTGTTTGGTTCCTTTTTAAAAATTTCTATCTCTTGCTACTTTTATTAATGTGTCATTTTCCTGATTTCCCTTAGTTCTTTGTCCATGTTTTCCTTTAGAGTGTCAGACTTATTTAGGAGAGCTGACTTAACATCTTTGATTTGTAATTCTACTATTTGGGCTCCCTCAGGGATAGTTTCTGTGGCTTGATTTTGTTCCCTGAAATGGGCCATCTCTTCCTCTTTCTTTCTATGCCTTGTGATTTTTTTTTTAAATTGAATTTTGGACATTTGAATATTCTGATACATTAGCTCTGGAAATTAGATTCTTCCCTGTCCCCAGTGTTTGCTGGTTTTGGGTTTTTTTTTGTTTGTTTGCTTACTTTTTTTTTCTTGATTATTTCCTTTGATTATTAAACTGACAGTGTCAATTGACTGTGTTGAGAGTCTCCTTTGAAGCTTAATCCAGTTTATGCTGAGCCTATTTATCAGTCTGAGATAAACATTTAGGGTCTTACCAGATATTTCTCAGCATACATTTTGTACTGGGCATGGATTAGCTTTCTAATCTCCAGCATGGATGTATACTCCTCATTTCTTTATTTCCCCTGATAAAAATAGAGTCTTCTGCTTCTCCTGCTCTTGGACCTCAAGATGGTATTTTAATGAGGATTTGTTTTCTGTGTAGATAACATTACAAAGTCTCTTCTGGCTAAGAGGAAAAGATTTGAAAAGAATACTAAGGCTTCACTGAATACCAGTCATCAGAAAATTGAGCGTGTGTGGAAAACACAGTACCAGCAAAGGTAAGATTGTTGGTTTTTTTTAGAGTCACAACATTTGTATCACTTCTTAGTATTCTGGGGTGTAAGGAAAATTACTGTTCCCTTGTATTGATTGGAGTCTTTAGTGAAAGATATGTTTGGCTTGATTTTTCTACAAGCAAATAGTTAATCTACTTGCTCCTTTGTTGAAATGATATATATAGAGATGTCGTCTGATAAAGAATACCTTTCCCCCCTTTTTAATAACAAGTGAGTTTTCTTACTATAAAAGCAATTTGAAATCATTGTAGATAAGGAGGTTTTATATTTTAGCCAAATTGGGTTCACTATTTTGTTCAAATTCTTTTGTTGTCCCAAAGTGGGGGAAAAGTTAAGCAAAATATTCCTGTTTGGAAATCCTATGTGATAAATAGATGCACTATCCTCAGTGAATCCGTTTATCAAATCAGAACCTGTATGGCATTCAGTAAGAGAAAATGAAAAACGTAGTCTCTCGTAGGTAAAATGAGTTTTTCCAGAACATTTTTACCTGCAATAAAACTTGTTTAGTTTTCAAGGGCTAAAGTTTAAAATATGTGAAGAAAGATAGTTCTGGAGAGTAAATCATCCACTTGACTTCTCCGTTTTCTCTAAGCAGATTTAAGCTGCTGTTATTTCTTTCTTTTATAGTACGAATCATGTCAAATCAGTTTTGTTTTAAATGTGTTTACTTTTTCATATCATTATGAAATGACAGTGTTCACTCTTATGTTTTGCAGGACGAATCTTTATTATGAATTTTCTCAGCAGTTTGTGGCTTTGTTTCAGCAGTGTGATGTGGATTTGCAGAAAGCTGAGGAACAAGAGGAAAAACTAAATGTTGGTATCAGGCTTAGGTTTATAATTAAGCTCTTGTAACCAAGTCTCAAGTAAGAATGGAAAGCCTGGCTTGTAGTAGACCCGTGGAAGTGAATCAGGTTCCACTTCCCATTACTGCATATTATGTTTCTGCCCTAATGACTGTAAGCCAGAGAAGCATCTGCATATACCAGGGTTATATGTGGCTGTTACAATCGCCAAGAATTGGCAAAAGCTTTTAATATTCTCAAGAAACAAACTTTCCTACTCAGTGAGTGGTAGATAGGATTATTATATTGCTTTGTTTGTGGTGAACAAAAAATTATTTAAACGTAGTCCTAACAGTTTTTCAAACAGATAATGTTAAATAAATTAATTTTAAAAATTCCTTTTAAGTTTAATGTAGAATTACTTTTGTTAAGTTTTAAATTTTAACTCCCGTTCTTTTCACAACTTTGTTTTATATTTGCAGGATATGTTTCGACAGCAACAAAAGATTTTTCAACAATATAGACTTGTTCTGAGCCAGAGACTGAAGGCCATTAGAAAGTTATATGAGCAGTTCTTAAAGGTCTGTTGCATTTGGTTAACATGGTAATTTCCCACAAAATATATATGTGAAAGTAGAATTTATTTTTTTTCTTTCTGAATTTATGGGGGAAAAAATCTTTGTTACATGTTTTCGGTTCTTTACCATTTTCTTGTTTATGTTCATTGTTCCTGATTTAACATAAACTCTAACCGTATTTTTATATTTGGGATTCATTAATGGCTACTCAAAAGAGGACATGATGAATTGGCATCATTATACATATCATGCATAAAATTGATACTTTATTTTCAGTTTAAGCATAGTCTTCTGCTCAACATCCAGCTTTTTCGGAGAGTGGTGGTAAATACATAGTTGAAAATAGTAAGTCTATGACACATTTCTCGACATTGTTTGCCTGTCTTTGTTTCCCCAGTGTCCGTTAAATAGGAGATATGCAAAAGCAATGAATCAGTCCTTTTTATTTTCAAATGTATTGTGTTCTATATCATGTTTGTTTTTGAAATCATTACAGTGACTATAAATGTCTGTGTAGATCAATTTAGAATCGTAAGAGATGACCAAATCTAAAAGAGAATGAAAAAGCCAACGAAGATTAAAAATTTGTGGATTGAGAATCATCAGCTGGTACATTTAAACATGACTGTGACCTCATGTTCACGCAGACATATACTTATTTTTAGTGACTATTCAGAGAAGTCAGTGGGATCCCATATATACCCCTTCTTTTTCTGTTATTGGGGGCTTCTTTTAGATAATTTTGTCCAAATACATGTTGAAAATGTCACTCTTCTAAACTAATTAAGATGGTATAAACAAACTAGCAAAATGGTTTTAAAAGATGTCCTTGAAATAACTTTAGGAAATTCATACACATGCACACAATGGTTATTTTATTTTTATAGTGTTTTCAAATAGAGAACTTGTTGGTTTGCTCCACTGATCTCTGAGAACCAGTTATTAATTGGTTATGATGTTTTGATTAAGTAATAGAAAAGGTACCAGGTGTTAGCACTAAACGTTACCACTTAAGGTAGGAATTTGAGTATTATCTTTGACTCCTCTGTTTCCCTTATCAGTCACATCTAGTCATCACTAGGCCAGGTAATTTGTTGTACCTCTGCAATAGTTCTTTAATTTTTTTCATTTCTTTTCACTCCTCCCTGCTTCTGCCCTAGTTCAGGACCTCATCAATCCTTGATTGTACTATTAAAACCCTTCTCTGATTTCTCTGTTCTACAATCCATCCTTCATAGGTTTTCCATATTACCTTCCTAAAAAATATTTCTCCCTCTTATAAAAACTCTCAGTAGCTTCACAGTGTAAATTCTTAGCTTGCCAAAATCTTTCCCATAACATGCCCCCTTTTTTAAGCTCCATTTACTACATTCTTACTTTACTCTCACCCTTCCAGTTTAATTGCTTTCTCTGAACTGACTTACCGAGACATCTCTGCTTTTTTGCCTACGCTGTACTCCTAGACTACTATTAATCCCTTTTTTTGTTTACCTATTGTAATCATATTCCTTTGCTAACTAAATTGGAATTAATCTCCATCTTCCAACTCATAGCCACAGTGAGTTGCATTTACATACCTGTCATAAATTTTCATGTGATTTTCAATTATATGTTTCTTTGTCTAACTGGAATAAGGGAGAGATCACATTTGCCTTTTTCAATCCTGCCACAGTACTTAATACAGTATATACTTTTTTTTAATGTAATAGGTACTAGGTCAGCACTTGTTGAATGAATAGTAAACATTTAAAACTCAATGTTTTTCATAACTTGAACAGTTCATGTCAAAGATCATTTTATTCCTTCTAATGAAATCATATTATATTGACTGTTAGTCTTTATAAGCATGTTATTGCCTTGTGTTTAGAAAGCTTATTAGAGGTTTTCCAAAGTGTGGCGATTACTGATTTTGGATGCACATTGTTTTCCCTTTTTTATCTCCCTCTTGACCCTAACAGTTCATTAACCCATTGTTTCAAGCACTGTACAGCTGTTGGACTGTCTATAATCTTTGGCCCAAATGTGACATTTATTATTTTTTAATGGGTATTTCAGTCTTCAAGTATTATTTCGAACATTTTCATCTGGAAATAATAATGTGCATCATTTGAATTTTTTAAAGTTCTTGCTCTGGAAATTTAATTGAACACATTTAGAACTTGAGATGAAAAGAGGTGCTCAGTAACTAAAGTAGACTTTGTTTTAGTGTATTGAGGAGTTGGAGAAGAAACATGAAAATCATGTTACTGAAGCACAACAGGAACTGAGAGAAGAACTGGCTTTGATGCAGAAAAAAATGTTGATGGAAACTGTAAGTACATTTATTTAAAATTGAAAACTAAGAATGGATATAACCATTGAAATATTTTAGTTTCCAAAATATGTATAACATATCTAAATATTAAATGTACTTTTAATATCTCCTTTCCTGTAACAGCAACAGCAAGAGGTGGCGATGCTTCAACGGTCTCTTCAGTCCCTCTTACTCTAGAGATGACAGTTGTTCAGAGTCTCTTCAGTCTCCTTTATTCTGAATCTGAAGAAAGAAGTTGAACCTTAGTAACATGTTTATCTAAATAACATTAGCTATGTTAAACCACATTGCACTGGTTTGAAAATTCTTCTTTAAAACAGTGCATCTTGTTAACCATTTCCTTGTTTGTTTACTGCAGGATCTCCTTTCAGTTATACCCCAAGTAATCCCTAAACTGTTATGTAAGTGCGGCAACTCTAAAGTTTGTATGGGTCAAGCTTTCAGAGCTTTGGTAGTAATGGTGAAATTTTTCTCCCTAATATTGTCAAGTGACTTTTAGTAATAAAGATTATTTAATTTTAGGTTTTAGCCTCAGTGTATCTGTATGAATCCCAAGAGGTAGAAAACACAAGCATGGAAGGTTACATTGACCTCCCAGTGGTGGTGGGGGAAAGAATACCAAGTGCATTTTATATGTACGTCCTTTTTAATATAAGCATTGTGTTAGAAAGCCAATTTTAATAAAGGTAACCTCCTTTCAAAGGAAAATCTATTCTATTGACTTATAAAACTTACTACAAGCAACTTAAATTTTTGTTCTGGAAAAAAATAGATTGCTCAAAATTGTTAAAAAAAAAACTGAAGAAGATATGTAATTACCTGTTCTGATACATGGATTCATGAATATGTCATTTCTACAAAGACATCAAAATGTGATTTAATTAGATTTAGCTACTGTTGAATGACACTGCCCTTAGCATTACCTTAGCATTGTATACACGTAATTGGTTATGGTTTAAATATTTCATATCTGTCTGTTGAGGTAAATTACCTAGAATGTTTTACTTTCCAAGTTTTAATATTCAATGTGTATACGAAGTTTCAGTTTACATTCATCTCCAAAGTCAAATAAGTACTTCTTTTTCTTATTTTTTTTTTACATGGGCAGGCACTAGGAGTCGAACCCAGGTCTCTGGCATGGCAGGCAAGAACTCTGCCACTGAGCCACTGTAGCCCACCCAAATAAGTACTTTTATGTTGCCTTTTATAATGTGCATTTTTTTACATATAACAGAATGAAATCTTCAGGTGGTAATTGATTGAATATGAGCATTTATGTGGAATATCAATTAAATAGTATTTTCCTGAGTTAATTGCTCTCAATTGATCATTGAGGAGTGACTTTCTCCTGTTCTGTATGTTTAAAATTGTAATTCTTACTCCTGTTAAGTAAAATATAATGGCCACCTGCATTGGACATTGCCTAGAGGGACCGGTTTCCTAGAAAGCTTTTCCCAAAAGACAAAAAACACAATTGACCTGCAGGAAAATGAGACAATGGAATGCCCCCTACAGAATTGCAGATAAGCAGTACCTGGTTGTAAACCAGTTTTGGTCAGGTAGAACTAGCTAATCAGAATGAACAAACATACCATACTAATCAATGTGTATCCTCTGTACTTTGTAACCCCTCCCTCCATATAAAATGAAAACTTAACATCAGCCAATCAGAACACTTCATCACTTGTTTCCACATTTGCCCTACATCAGCTCCCCCTTTCCACCTCTTTGGTGGAGAACCTTTCCACAAGTAGTTTGGATGTGGCCCAATTCATGAATAGCAAATTATTTAAGTAAACTCCTCAAACTAATATATTTTGTCTTATCTTATTTTACACTCCTATATTCTACCCTTCTCGTTTTAAGATTTTCCAAGTTATAAACAGGTCCATGTAGGTTCTGGTTTTCCAACTGTGATAACTTCTATGGGAAGAAGTTAGTCCTTCATGGTGAATAAATATTTGACATTTATGGAACAGTTTACTTCCCAAACTTTGCATTTCCTAAAATATTTTCCTTTTAAGCCAAAATAAATATCGGTAAATATTAAGTAGTTTTCAAACTTCTAAATAGGTCCATGTGTGAGAATTTTGCCAGTGGCTACAGAGGTAAACTACATACTCTGGAATGTTTTCTATGCATTTAATAGTTCACATAAGTATATATATATATAGTACATGTTTCCTTACAAGGAATATAAACTTTCAGTGTTTTTGTTCCATATGACTTTTTCTTGTTTAAGATATATATAGTACATGTTCATGACCCTTTTATTTTTCTGATTGTTATATTATATAGCCTATAATCTGTACAAGTGTTTGATAAAATTAAAAACAGGCTCAAAAGAGAGTCTGGAGATTTAATTACCAGTGGTCCTTCAAATAGTTCTAGTACTCCTAATTAACAATGTAATTTTAAGTGAGTGTGGAGATTAATACATACTGTATTATAGGATTAATACATACTATACTTAGTCATCAAACAATTGATACTTCTTTTATTCCTTACCACCTCAAATGAGTAAATGCACACTTGAATTAACTGGCTGATATTCTAAAGGGCCATGTCTGTGAGTTACTAATTTTCTTATTGGTCAACTAGTCCTTAGATACTGTTTTGTTTGTCACAAAAGGGATCATTTAATGTCTACTTTTTTTTGACAATGAAATTTTAACTCAGACTATCAAGGGAAAAGTTACCCTAAAACAAATGCAAAGATTATTTTCTACCAAAAATTGGTAAGACAAATTTCTTTTACTAAATACAAATTATAGAAAATTCCCTTTTAAATTTTAGTTGGTATATTAAAACAGGTATTTACTCTTGTACTATGATAATTTACCTACCCTCTTTGAATAATGGCTAATATCAAACAAATCATCATTTATAATACTCTGACTCAACGGCAAGTCGTGTACTTATGCAATGTTATAAGCTCACTTTTCAAGTTTTAACAATGACAATAAACATCACCCTCAAGATGGCTAAAATCCTTCATGTCCTGAGTTTTTATTTAATCCTTTGACAGTGAAAACCTCAAGTGTCTGATAAGGATTTCTCAGAGACAAAGAAATCAGTACTTAGACTCAGTGGTTCACTTCTTTTATCCTCAACCTTGAAGTTTATTCCTTTCATCTTGTTTGTAATTAATTTATACATTTGTTCTACTTTTATTGTGAGAATGCTATGACCAAAAATGTTGATGACTATAATGAGGACTTCATATCCCAAGACACATAATGGAATCTGCAAAACTTATTTTATATCAACTATAGCCTTATTTGAGAGTATACTAGTATCAACCTAGAAATAACATATTAAGCTGCAAGGTGATAAATGCATTTATTTAGAGTCTTAGAATTGCAATTTCAGGAGCTGTACAAATTCAGGTAGCAACCAAAATTGCGTCCCACCTTGGCCTTTCCAGGCAAGGTTTTTTTTCCTTTATCATATTTTATAGTTAAATATAATATATATATATATACAAAGAAATGAAAAAAAAACAATGATTTTCAAAGTACACTTCAACAAGTAGTTACAGAGCATATTTCAGAGTTTGTCATGTGTTACCATTCCACTATATCAGATTTTTTCTTCTCGATGCTCCAAAACACTGGAGGCTAGAAGAAATATATTATTTTTTCTTTTAGATGAAAACTAACATACAAAAAAGCAATAAATTTCAAAGCACATTGCAATAATTAGTTGTAGATTTCAGAGTTTTGTATGGGTTACAATTCCACAATTTTAGGTTTTTACTTCTAGCCACTCTAAGATACTGGAGATTAAAAGAAATATGAATATAATGATTCAGCAACCATACTCATTTGTTAAAATCTACCTTCTCTGTATAACTTCACCATCATCTTTGATCTTTCTCCCACTCTTTAGAGGTATTTGGGCTGTGCCCATTCTAACTTTTTCATGTTGGAAAGGGCTGTCAATAATATGGGATGGGGTAAGGAACTAATTGGTGTTCTGGAGAGGCTGGCCTCTCTGCATTTCAGCACTTACCTGGTCCAGTGACCCACCTGGATGTTGTAGGTTTCTGGAAAGTTACTCTAGTGTATGGAACCTTTGTAGAATCTTATATGACACCCTAGGTGTTCTTTAGGATTGGTAGGAATGGTTTAGGTTGGGATTTGGCAAGTGGTGATAGATAGCAATGTTTAACTGAAGCTTGTACAAGAGTGACTTCCAGAGTAGCCGCTCGACTGTATTTGAACTCTGTCAGCCACTGATACCTTATTTGGAACACAACTTTTCCCCCTTTTGGTCAGGATGGCACTGTTGATCCCACAATGCCAAGGCCAGAATCAATGTCCCATGCTGCCAGGGAGACTTTCAATCCTGGATATCATGTCCCACATAGTGGGGAGGGCAGTGATTTCACTTGCAGAGTTGGGCTTAGAGAGAGGCCATAACTGGGCAACAAAAGAGGTCCTCTGGAAGTAACACTAAGGCATCCCTATAGGTAGACTAAGCTTCTGCACTACATACATAAGCTTTACAAGAGCAAGCCTCAAGATCAAGGGTTTGGTCTATTGATTTGGGAGTCCCTAATGTCTGATACAGTATCAGGGTTTTCCCTGGTATTAAAGTTTAATAGTTCCATGTTTTTTCTCCCATCACTCAAGGGACTTTGCCAATTATTTTTGATTATCTGCTTAATAAACTGGAATGAATCCAGACATTACGTTAAACTATACAGGATTAAAGGCCCTCATTCATATTCTGGGCTCCTTGAGTTTGGATTGTTTAAATGGTCTATCCAGACAAATTGAGTTTGATTGCTATGTGCTACAGAAAATTTAGGTTCTGGACAAAATAAACCTTTCTTCCTTTTGTCTCAAAGAGTAGATGAGGTTCTAAAATATGCACAATGTCTTCCTTACCCCTGTGTCCTGAATTAGCTTAATCCCGACCTGATTGACTTCGTTCTCAACTCTAAATACCAGGTTATACACAGGCAAGGGTTTTTAATGGAAAAGAAAATTATACAAGTTGTGGTTGGCGGCTGTTTTGGGTACTCTAATTGTCCTTCAGGTGAGATCATTAATGGGGTTCTTCATCGTATGGTTTCTTTATCGTGTCAAAATGTCCTTAGGGTTTTGAGGAACATCCTTGCTGGAGGCATTGCATACTTGGTATGTAACCTGGATATTGGAAAAGAGACTGTTCAAAACTTCCCCAAAACAGCAGCAACACCTTAATGCTCTTAGGGCTATAAAAAGCAAAGTGTCTTTCAATGTAACTATTGTGCCTGCCCTGAGAAATTTCAAAACCTTTCCTTTTGTCCAAGTAGGATCTTTAAGCAAAATAGATGTGATCATTGGAAACAATTGGGAATGAGTGCATACAGGCTCTAATAAATACTACGGCCACCTTCTCTATCTTCAATCCCACCACCCTCATTAACCCTCTTCCCCAGAGTACAGAAACGATTCACATGGTGGGAGTCTCCAACAAATCCATGATGGCTTTTAAGTCCTTCCCAATTCCCTTTAAATTAGGACCTTTATAAGACAATCATCAATTCTTATTAGTCTCCTCTACCCCAATCTACCTTCTCATAAGACATTTCCTTGGATTATTCAAAGCACACATAAATTTGTGTGTGTACCCAAAAGGGGGAAATTAATTTGTACCCTTAGAAACAGATTCAACAGACCAGCATAAGGATTTATGTCCTGTGTCGGTTTGCTTAAGCTGGCAGAATGCAATATACCAGAAATTGATTGGCTTTGACAAAGGGGATTTATTCATTAGAAACTTACAGTTCTGAGGCCATGAAAATATCCAAATTAAGGCATCAACAAGAGGATACCTTCAATCAAGAAAAGATGTTTTCATCTAGGTTCCTCTGTCACAGGGGAAGGCTCATGGCAACATCTGCTAGCCCTCTCTCCTGGCTTCTGGTTTCAAACAGCTCTCTCAGTTCCAGTTTCCAGTGGCTTCCTCCCTAGGCGTCTATGGGTCCTCACCTAGCTTCTCCGGGGCAGCCTCTCAGTTTCATCTCTTAGCTTAGTATCTCCAAACATCTGTGTTTGGTTCCATCTTTCTACTCTCTGTGTTGGCTTTCCAAGCATCTGTGCTTTTTTTATTCAGTAAGTGGGTTAAGATCCACCTTGAATGGGTGGGGTCTTTTCTCCATGGAAACAACCTAATCAAAAGTCCCACCCACAAAAAGTCTGCACCCACAAGATTGGATTAGAAGAACATGTCTTTTGGGGGTACATAACAGTTTCAAACCAGCACATTCCACCTTATGGACCTCCAAAAGACATGTTGTTTCCATATACAAAATACATTAATTCCATCACAATATCACAAATGCCTTACACCATCTCAGTAACAACACAAATACAATACACAGTCATCAAAATCAGTTGCAGATGTGATCTATCCTAAGGCAAAATTCTCCTCAGGCTGTAAACCTGTGGAACTTAGGAAAAGTTTTCTGCTTCCAATATACAAGGGAGGGACAGTCATAGGACTAACATATTCATTTCCATAGGAAGAAATTGAAAGGAAAGGTCACCAGACCCAAACAGTTCCAAAAACCAGCAGGGCAAACTCTTAGATTTTAAGGTCTATGAATGATTTATAGAATGACGTGTTCTCCTCGGAGCTTGAGAAAGCAGCAGTCCCACCCCTTCCAAGGGTTTACACAGTGGCCCTTCTCCAAACACTAGGATGAGGGTTTAAACATGGAAACATTGGGGAGACCACCTTGTTCTTGGCTCCACCTTCCTCAACCATCTTGGTGGCACCCAGACTCTCTGCTACATCCGGGGCACAGGCTCAACCCCTTCAGAACAGTATGGTGGCAGCCAAGTCCTCACCAATACCCGGTGTTTTAGTTTGTAAGCTGCTGGAATGCAATACACCTGAATTGGAATGACTTTTATAAAAGGAATTTATTAAGTTACAAGTTTACAGTTCTAAGCCTATAAAAATGTCCAAACTAAGGCATTCAGGGGAAAGATACCTTAATTCAAGAAGGTCAATGGGTCAGGAATACCTC
This sequence comes from Myrmecophaga tridactyla, assembly GCA_004026745.1. Classification (NCBI taxonomy): domain Eukaryota; kingdom Metazoa; phylum Chordata; class Mammalia; order Pilosa; family Myrmecophagidae; genus Myrmecophaga; species Myrmecophaga tridactyla. Next base: position 14,085 of record PVIY010027623.1, read on the forward strand.
TGTCAGCTGTGTAGTCACATGGCTGACATCTGCTGGTCTCTTGCTCTTGGGATGCATTGCTTAAGCCTCTGTTCCTGTGGGAGTTCCTCACTTTGCTTCTCCAGTGCTGGCTTTCATCTTTTGACTTTCCTTGGCTCTCTCCAGGTTCTGGCTCATTTAACATATCATGGCAATGTCTTCTTGGGTTGAAGCATCTCCAAACATCCATGTCTCTGTTCTCCAAATGTCGGCATCTACATCAGCTTTCTCTCTGTTGGCTCTGGAGTTTTTGTCATTTCTGTCTCTCTCCAAATATTCCCTCTTTTAAAGGATTCCAGTAGTCACATTTCCATCTAATCAAAAGGTCACACCCACAATTGGGTGTGTCACGTCTTCATGGAGATAATCTAATCAAACATTTCCACCCTACGGTATTGAATTAGGATTAAAAGAAATGGCTGCCTCCACAAGATCAAATCAGGATTAAAACATGGCTTTTCTGGGGTACATAATACTTTCAAACTGGACCACCCAGAGAATGTGCTCCACCCTCTCCAAGGCCAGAGGTAGGAAAACTCTTCTTCAACATCAGGGAGGAAGCCTGGCCCTCTACCATCAGGGAAGTATACGCTCTCCACATGCTTGGGTGAATTCATTTTCCTGGTCCAATATTTCCTGGTTCCAGACCTTATCTTCCATAATTCTGCCTCTGAAGTCATTTTTCCTTCAATTTGTCCATTTTCTGTCCCTTTGAGTCCAGACTGGCAGTGATTCTGTTCATACAGACCCTGCAACACTCCTAACGGTTTTCCATGCAAGACACAGGGATCATAACCATCAGATAATAGGACTTTCCACAAATCCTTTATGTATGACTCCATCTCTAATCCTGACTTGTCCTTATATGGCTTAACTGCTTCCATGTTGGTTAATTCCTCATGTGGGGCACTAGCATCTGAGATCTCATTTTCTGAAAGTCCAGGATATTCCAGACCATTGATTTCTGGTTTCTTCGTACCCAAAAGTTCAGTTCTCAGCTTATTCCTTTCCTGTCCTACTTTACTATAAGCTGCAAGGAGAAGCAAGGCTGCATTTTCTATATTTAGATTAGAAATCTCTTCAGATAAATACCCCAGTTTACTGCTTTCAAATTCTACCTTCCAACCAACACCAGGACTCAATTTTGTCAAATTCTCTGCCAGTTTAAAACAGGCATCACCTTCCTTCCAGTTTGCAATGACACATTTATCATTTCTCTCTAATGCCTCATTGGAAGCATCTTTAGAGTTCATATTTCTACCAACAGTCTCTTCAAAGAGTTGTAAGCCTTTTCTTTCAAGTATCTCACAATTCTTCCAGAATTTTCCCCTTACCTATTTATAAAGCCATTCCAGCAGTTTTTGTATTTGCATCTTGCAGCACCCCACTTCCCTGATACCAAAATCTGATTCAGTTTGCTAAGGGTGCAGAATGCAGTATACCAGAAATGGATTGGCTTTGGCAAAGCAGATTTTTAAAAACTTTTTTATTGTATAGTATAACATGTATACAAAGCAAAGAAATAAAAAGCAATAGTTTTCAAAGCACTCTTCAACAAGTAGTTACAGGACAGATCCCAGAGTTTGTCATGGGCTAGAAGGCTTAAATATTTTTTATCATCACAATTGACTTTGCTTTGCTTTTTTTTTTAAACTTTTTAATTGTATAATATAACATATATACAAAGCAAAGAAATAAAAAAGCAATAGTTTTCAAAGCACTCTTCAACAAGTAGTCCAGGACATATCTCAGAGTTTGTCATGATCCTCTCAGATTTTTTCCTTCTAGCTGCTCCAGAATATAGGAGGCTAGAAGGCTTATATATATTTTTATCCTCACAATAAACTTTTTTCCTTCTTTTTGGTTACAAATTTACAGTTCTAAGGCCATGAAAATGTCCAAATTAAGAAGTCAACAAGAGGATACCTTCACTGAAGAAAGCCCAATTGCATCTGGGTTTGTCTGTCACAGGGGAAGGCACATGATGACATCTGCTGGCCTTCTCTCTCAGCTTCTGGTTTCAAACGGCTCTCTCAGCTCCTGTTTCCAGTGGTTTTCTCTCTAATTGTCTGTGGGTTTTCACATAGCTTCTCCAGGAAAGGATCTCAGTTTTCTCTCTTAGCTTAGGATCTCCAAATGTCTATGTGGTTTCATCTCTCTGCTCTCTGTGTTGGTTTTCCAAGCATCTGTGCTTTCTCCAAAATGTCTTCCTCTTAAAGGACCCCAGTATGTGGATTAGGACCCACCTTTAAGGGGTGGGGTCTTATATCCATGGAAACAACCTAATCAAAAGTCCCACCCACACTAGGTGTGCATCCACCAGATTGGAATAGAAGAACATGTCTTGTTACATAAGAGTTTCAAACCAAGCACAAGTCCTATTCCTGTCTTTTCAGTCAATACAATAAAATTCAAACACTACCCTCTATTAGACTATTCCAACTAATTTAGCCACATTCTTTCTATTATTTTCCACCTATAACTGCCCCCAGGGCCTCCTCATATACCTTGGCCAAATCCAAAGCTTGCCGACTTTCCCTCTTCCCAGGACTAAATGTCAACTAGAGATTTTTAGGCCTTGCAGGCTATTAAAGAAATTAGATTAGTAATTTTTATTTGATGCTCAACCTTTATATGCCTTGTTTAACTGTAAACCAACTGAGCCCCTTATTTGGGATGAAAATAGTCAAAATTCCTTTAAGGAAATAAGCATGCTTAGCTCAGCACTCCTGCTGTAACATAGTAATGTTTTTGCATGTTCCAACATATCCCAACTCTTTCAACTTCTTCAGCAATTATCCTTCAGATACTCTTTCAGTTCAGTGCCTTCGTCATATTCCCCGAGGTTAACTTCATGGAAAATTGTGTCCAGAGGACAAACACTGAGAAACAGTTCATTTTGTCAGCAATTACGCACATGCATTCTCTTGGCCCTGGGCCTTCTTTGTCCATACCCAAGATAAAACACTGCCTTCCCTTCTGGTCATTGTGGACCATTATAGCAAGGAACTGCTGTCTCTCTAAGCACCGACAAGAATGAGGACCCAATGTAAGCCCCTAATGAATGCTCTATCTTACTCACCAGGCTGGACTTTTCCAAGTGATCCTTTGGTCTGTCGTACCCCTCACAGTTCAGTGGAATGCTGTCCTATACACAGCCCCTTGCCCTACTCAGAACACCTATTCTGGGACACCTTAATTACAAATTATCCTTTTTTCTTTTGTCCAGTAATGAGAAGGATTCCTTACACAAAAACATAAAAACCAACATAAACCTCTAGGATATCATAGCCAGCTATTGGATACCACGGCCAGGGGATTTTTCCTTTGCATGAGGTCCATTGCTGTGACTGAAAAACCTTTTAGAATGAACTGATTTTAAAAAAATGGGATTGCCTGTAAATTACTATATCCCAAATGAGGAAAATAGGGGTCACTGGACCCAAACAATTCTGAAAACCTGCAGATCATACCCCATTAAATTCCAAATCAAGATTTAACCCTAATGGTATACCAGTCTTCCCTACTTGCCTCCTGTTTTAATTTGATAGGGTTACCAGAATACAATGCACCAGAAATGTAATGGCTTTTATAAAGGGGACTTATTTAGTCACAAATTTACTAATTTGGGAAGGTACAGGGCAACGCCTGCTGGCCTTCCTCCTGTCTTCCATGTTCAAACAGCTATTATGCAATTCATTTCTGCATCACCAAACATCTGGTTCAGAGATACTGAGGTCTGAGCTGCTGAGGCCTGAGCTGTTTGCATTGGGCTGTGCTGAGCTCCTTGGAGTTGTACTGAGCTGTTTCTTTCTCTTCTGACTTTTCCTTTTTAGCCTCACTCATTGCATAAGGCACTTCCCTTAGCAAACCGCAGACATAATCAACCATGGATGAATTTCACATGCTGATGATTTAAGTCCACAGCAACTGAACAACTGAGCACCATCATCTGACCAAGTTGACACCTGAACTGAACCACTACAGTGTCCACCCCTTGTCAACTTGGCAATTATACACATCATCTTAAATCATACTTAATCTCTAAATAGAAAACAATAAGAGACATAGTCATAATCTCTAAAGAGAAAACAGTAACAGACATATTTTATTTGTCTAACAATGCTCATCTGTCTTGTATATAATGCACTAAATATTTCCTTATACAAAATATATACATTTCATCACACTATAACAAAAGCCTTAAACCATTTCAGTAACAACACAAATACAATGCTGTCTCAAAAATAGTATAAAATCTCATCAAAGTCATTCACAAGTACAAAATCTCATCAAAGTCAGTTACAGGCCTATGCAATGGCCCTGTTCTCTTCAAACATTGAGATGAAGGTTGCAACATTGGGGAACTTTGGGGAGATCATCTTTTTCTCAGCCCCACCCTCCTCAAGCATCTGGGTGGCACCTGAATTCTCTGCCATGTCCAGGGCACATGCTTAAACCATTCAGTCCCCAGGGAATGTGATCCACCCAAGTCCTGGGGCACAAGAAACCTTCCTGAACACTGAGGGAGAAGACCTGCCCTCTTCCTCCAGGGCAAACTTACCACCTCCACACGTGCATGTGGATCCATTCTCTTGGCCAGATGTTTCTTGGCTTCAGACCTTAGCTTCCATGGTTCTGCCCCTGAGGCCATTCTTCCTTCAATCTGTCCTTTTTTGTCTCTTTTAGTCCAGGCTGGCTGTGGTTTTGTTTATACAGTTCTCACAAATACTTTGTTGACCTGGCAGGCAACACTCAGGGATTGCAGCCAGCAGACAATAGGTGTCTTTCCACAAATCCTTTCTGGATAAATCATCTCCAATCCTGGCCTGTCTTGTAATGGCTGACTGGTTCTATGTTTGGTCAAATCCTCACATGGGGCACTCTTCTCTGGAGTCTCTCTGTCTGGAGGCCCAGAATTTTTCAGATCACAAATTTCTGGTTTCTTTGCACCCAAAAGTTCAGTCCTCAGCCTATCCCTTTCTGTCGCATTTTACTATAAGTTGCAAGGAGGAACCAGGCTGCACCCTGCATATTTAACTTGGAAATCTCCTCAGCCAAGAATATCAGTTCATCATATTTAAATCCTTCCTTCTAGTTGTGTCCCTCCCTGAGACACATCTGTGTTAACCTCTTTAGCATGTACTTTCTCCCTTTAATAAACTTCTTTTTCTAATAACCTTTACTACTTATTCCTACTGGCCCCCTCATCTCTAAATTCTTTTAGTTTTGAGACTGTCAAACCTGGATCAGGGCTCAGTTGGCACCATTGCCAGCAGGGCACTTGTTATATATTCTGGTGAGCCCACCAGGAGTGATTTCAAAAGATCCCAGGAGAGCAGCATCCTCCACATAAGACATCCTTGCAGAGTAAGAGAGAACAAGGACAGACTGGAATAAGGTGAGGCTCATAGCTTTCAGTATGAATGGTAAGCAGCCACCTCAGGGCTATTTGGGGTAGAAGCCACCAGGGACCTGTCATCGATGTGGAGAGTTGGGGCACTGGAAGTGGGAGTGCCCCCAAAGATAAAAGGAGCCCTGAGATGAAGAGAGCTGCCAGAGCCCTGTCCATGATGCAGGAAGAAAAACACTGGGTCTGAGAGTGCACTGAGGCCCCAAGGACCTCCAAAAGCCCTATTGGCTGCCCCTGGCAAGGACTAAAGGGGCCTGGGGCCAATGGCTTCCTGATCTCACTGAAGAATACTGAAATCATGGAGCCCTGGGTGTCTCTAGATGTGGCAGCAGTTAAAATCTGTGGACTCTTCAGTTGGATTCATCTGTCCAGAGTCAATCTCCCCAGCCAGGATCCAGCAGAACCTCCTAACCAGAAAGAATCCTACAGCTGTCAGCCATTAAATGGATTAAACCTCCTATTAAAGAAGCAGTGCTAAGTGCAATGAGCTCCCTATCTCTCTTTAATACTCTACTATTCCTTGCACCCCAGTCCAAGCCCTAAGTTTTTCCTAAAGGCTACTACTCAACAGGAAGAATGCTGTGAAGTAGACCCCAAAGTAACAGGTCCCTTCATAAATATGATCTGGCAAAATAAAAAGCCTCCTGGCATTCTTTTTCATGAACACTCAGAAGCACCATCACCTCTTCTACCACCCTTAAGTGCCATTTGAATGAGTCGTTCCAAAATAAACCGTCACACTCCTGAGACAGATAAAGGAAAAAATGTCTGTGGAATAACCCAAATCAATTTTGGGCAGCCAGTCAGCTGTACTCCTTCAATCTGCAGGCATCTAGCTACCATACGCTTTAATGTCACCCTCAAAGCTGATGAAGCATTATTCTTTCTCTACGGAACTAATACCTACCTAACTTTATGCAGTAATTGGACTAGCTCTTGTACTTTAGCCTACGCTAGCCCAGAATTATCCTAATTACCAGACTCTAACCCAGTTCCTTCCTTTACAGTATTCTCCCAACCAAAACATGCATTACCTCTCCTAATCCCTCGTTTACTCGGCACCACACTTGCAGCCACTGGACTCGAGGTAGGAGGACTTGGACCAGCCGCCGATTCCACCACGCCCTCTCCTTAAAGCTCGTACTTAGTGTCGGATCCACTGCATGCACTCTCAGCCCCCTCCAGATCCAGACAGAATCCCTATCGGCGGTGGCGCTCCGAAACAGAGGAGCCCTAGATGCACTCGCCACAGCACAGGGAGCAACTTGCCTTTTCATACAAGAAGTGTACTGCTTTTATGTCAACCACTGAGGTAAAATTCAAGAAAACATACGGGCCTTTGGGAACAATCCCAACAAATTAAGAACAATGCTAAAAGTGACTGGTACCTTTTCCACATCTACCTGATGTAAATACTTGGAGCCTCCCTTTTCTAGGCCCTTTAATTCCTTTTCTTCTCGTTCTTATTTCTTTTAACATTTTATTTTTATCATGAAATATAACATATATGCAAAAGAACAAATAAATTTCCAAGTACATTTTAACAAGTAGTTATAGAACAGATTTTAAAGTTTGGTATGGGTTACAGTTCCATGATTTTCTTTTTCTTCTAGCTGCTCCAAGACATTGGAGGCCAACAGAAATATCAGCGTAATGATTCAGCAGTCATACTCATTTGTTAAATCCCATCTTCTCTATTAGACTCCTCCTTCTCTTTAAATAACACATATACATAAAAGCAATGAATTTCAAAGTACATTGCAACAATTAGTTATAGAACAGATTTCAGAGTTTGGTATGTGTTATAATTCCACAATATTTCTTTATTTCTAGCTGCTCTAAGGTACTGGAGGCTAAAGGAAATATCAGCATAGTGATTCAGCACTCATACTCATTTGTTAAAGCCGACCTTCTCCATATAACTCCATGATCATCTTTGATCTTTCTCCACTGTTTAGGGATATTTGGACTATGGCCATTCTAAATTTTCATGTTGGAAGAGGCTGTCGATAATATGGGATAGAGGGATGGAACTAACTCATGTTCTGGAGAGGCTGGCCCCTCTGCATTTCAGGACTTATCTGGTCCAGGGACCCATCTGGAGGTTGTAGATTTGGAAGAGTTATCAAGGTGCATGGAAGCTTTGTAGAATCTTATATAATACCCAAGATATTCTTTAGGATTGGCAGGATTGGTTTTGGTTTGGGTTTGGCAAGTTTGTGATAGGTAGCAATGTCTAACTGAAGCACACGTATGAGTGACCTCCAGTGTAGCCTCTTGACTCAACTTGAACTCTTTCAGCCACTGATACCTTATTTGTTACACTTCTTTTCCCCCTTTTTGTCAGGATGGCATTGTTGATCCTGTGGTGCCAGGGCCAGTCTCATCCATGGGGTCATCTCCCATGCCGCCAGGGAGATTTTCCTCCCTGGATGTCAAGTTCCACATAGCGGGGAGGGCAATGGTTTCACCTGCAGAGTTGGGCATAGAGAGAGAAAGTCCACATATGACCAAAAAAGATGTCTTCTAGAGGTGACTCTTAGGCATACCTACAAGTAGGCTAAGTTTCTCCACTACATACATAAGCTGCACAAGAGCAAGCCTCAAGATCAAGGGCTTGAGGTATTGATTGGCACAGTATCTGGAGTTTCCTCGGTGGTACAGTTTAATAGTTCCATAGTTTTTCTCCCATCCATCAAGGGACTTTGCCAAAAATTTTTTATTATCTGCCTAATATGCTCTGAGATACATCCAGGCATTACATTAAGCTATACAGGATTAAAGGCTCTCATTCTTATTCTGGGTTCCCTGTGTTTAGATTGTTTAAATGATCTATCAAGACAGATTGAGTTAGATTGCTATGTGCTACAGAAAACCTAGATTCTGGACACAATAAAACTTCTTCCTTTGGTCTCAAAGAGTAGATGAAGTTTGAAAATACAGGGAATGTCTTTCTTACCCCTGTATTCTGAATTTCCTCAATCCCAACCTGATTGGCTTCATTCTTATCTCTAAATACCAGGTTATACATATATAAAACAGGCCCTCAAAATCTAGAAATAACAATGTGGTAGTTAGGTTCAGGTATCAATTTGGCCAGCTGAATGTGCCTAGTTCTGTTGCTGTGGACATGAGCCAATGGTACGTAAACCTCATCTGTTGCTCATTACCTCTGCAGTCGGCTAAGATGTGTGCCTGCTGCAATGAATGGTGTTTGATTTAATTGGCTGGTGCTTAAATGAGAGAGCTCAACATAGCACAGCCAAGGCAGCTTAGCATACCTCATCTCGGCACTTGCAGCTCAGCGCAGGCCTTTGGAGATGCAGAAAGGAATCACCCCAGGGAAAGTTGTTGGAACCCAGAGGCCTGGAGAGAAGGCCAGTAGAGATAGCCTTGTGCCTTCCCATGTAAGAAAGAACGTCATTCGAAAGTTAACTGCCTTTCCTCTGAAGAACTATATGTTAACCAAATAAATCCCCTTTTGTTGAAAGCCAATCTGTCTCTGGTATGTTGCATTCCAGCAGTCAGCAAACCAGAACAGATTTGGTACTGGAGAAGTGGGGTGCTGCTGCAGTTTGCAAATACCAGATATGTTGGAATGGTTTTTTTGATGGCTGAGGGGAAGATTTTGGAGGAACTGTGAAGAGAATGATGGAGAAGTTCTGGAGTGCTTGAAGAGACTGTTGGTATAAATGGAACCACTGCCAATCTGGACAAAGGGGGTCGCAAAAGGGACAAATTGGAGTTTTCAGAGTGAGAACCGTGGAAGCTTGGGTCTGAAGCCAAGAAACCTCTGCCAGGAGAGTGGACCCACTCATATACATGGAGAGGGTGAGTTTACCCTGAAGGCGGAGGAGGAGTTTCCCACCTCATTGCAGTGGAAGAGTTGTGCAGCCTCAGGCCTTGGAGAAGGTACGGCAGGCTCCTTGGGGGCTGGGGAGAGCCTGGCTGCCACCACATGGAGGGGTTGAGCATGTGCCCCAGAAATGGCAGAGAGCCCAGGTGTGACCCCGATGCCTGGAAAGAGTGGAGCCAAGAAAAAGGTGGTCTCCTCAATGTTCCCTGAGGTTAATTTGGAAAGAGGCAGGCCACTGGAAAGGGTGGGACTGCCACTTTCTAAAGCTGAAGGATAAATGACTTTCAGACTTTGAAATCCAATGGTGTTTGCCCTGCAGGTTTTCCTTCCAATCTCGCCCTACAGATCCTGTGACTTTCCCTCCTTTGCATATTGGCACCAGATAACTTGTTTTTGAGATTCATAGGTCCACAGCCAAAAGAGAATTTGTGCCACTTTAGTATCATTTAAGGTGATGCATATGGTTGCCAAATTGGCAAGGGGTGGACATGTGGTAGTTAGGTTCAGGTGTCACCTTGGTCAAGTGAACATGCCTAGTTCTGCTGCTGTGGACATGAGCCAATGGTATGTGAACCTCATCTGTTGCTGATGACATCTGCAGTCAGCTAGGAGGCATGCCTGCTGCAGTGAATTTCGTTTGACTTAATTGACTGGTGCTTAAATGAGAGAGCTCAATGTAGCACAGCCCAAGCAGCTCAGCATACCAGATAACTTGTTTTTGAGATTCATATGTCCCACAGCCAGAAGAGAATTTGTGCCATTTTAATATTGTTTAAGGTGATACATATAGTTGCCAAGTTGACAAGGGGTGGACCTGTGGTAGTTAGGTTCAGATGTCAGCTTGGCCAGGTGAAGGTACCTAGTTCTGTCGCTGTGGACATGAGCCAATGGTACATGAACCTCATCTGTTGCTCACTACATCTGCAGTCGGCTAAGAGGCATGCCTGCTGTAATAAATGATGTTTGATTTAATTGGCTGGTGCTTAAATGAGAGAGCTCAACGTAGCACAGCCAAGGCAGCTCAGCATACCTCATCTCAGCACTCTCAACTCAGCCCAGGCCTTTGGAGATGCAGAAAGGAATCACCCCTGGGAAAGTTGTTGGAACCCTGAAGCCTGGAGAGAAGGCCAGTAGAGATCACCCTGTGCCTTCCCATGTAGGAAAGAACCTCAGTCGAAAGTTAGCTGCCTTTCCTCTGAAGAACTATACATTAACTAAATAAATCCCCTTTTATTGAAAGCCAGTCCGTCTCTGGTGTGTTGCATGCTGGAAGCTAGCAAACCAAAATAAACAATTACCACTCCAGACTAAACGACTGCTATAAGAGCTTACAATCTAGGCCCCAGTTTTCTTATAAGTATTTTCTAAATGAGATCATACAATATTTGCTCTTTTATTTCTGGCTTATTTTGCCTCACCAAATGTCCCACAGGCTCACTCACATCATTGCATGTCATTCTTATCTTTGGTCCATGATTATTTAACCTACTTGCCAAATTTGTTTCCAACAGACTGCAAGCATTCCACACTAAACCCATGCTCACGCCGTGAATATGAAGCCATTCCAGACCAGGGCCAACCTATCTCCACCCTTATTAATATAGAGGAAGAGTTTTACACCTTTGCAGGTAGCATCTACTGCACTTAAAACAGCAGGAAGAAATTTTAGAAGACAGATCTTTGCCCCTCAGCACCTGTTAAGATTAAGGGTGTTCTACTCTTTCAAAGGGGGAGATTTGAGGCAGGATAGAATAGGGCATCAAGGCTGTGATTCCTGGTCTTCTCTTCAGCGCTGAAAGAATTAACAGACAACTGCAAGTACCTTGTTTCTTATCTAGTTCCAAAGGAACTAATACAGAGCTACAAATGTCAGTGGCAAACATCCTGGAACAAAAAAAATCTCCTAAAGCCTCCAAACCATTGAAACTTTCCCAAACCATAAAAACTTGTAGAATTCTGGGCCCAAAGCAAACTCTTAGTTAATGATAGGATGCACAGGGTCATAAAGATTGCTAACCATCTGCCATCTGCCCAAAGACAAATTTCAGGTATGTGGCAGCAATGAATTCTGCTAACTGTATCCTCCTAAAACAATGAAAATGCCCGCCTGGCACCCGAAGACCACCATGGCAACCTGCACAAAGAAGAAACCTAGTAATCAAAAGTTACTCTGGAAACCTGCTGCCTACAAGACTTCGGTAAATTCAGCAAAGCCTAACCCACTCAGGACATGTCCTTCCCTTGAGCATGTCCGCATTAACCTCTTTAACTATATTCTCTCTCTTTGATAAACTTCTCATTCTGATAAACTTTACTACTTATTAAAAAAATTCTCCCTCCCATCCAGCTCTAGGTTTTAATTTTGCCAAACTTTCTGCTACTTTAAAACAAGGGTAACCCTCCTTCCAATCTGCAACAGAAGTACCTTTAGAGTCCATATCTCTACCAACAGTCTCTTCCAAGCAACTCTAGACTTTCCTTATCAAGTGCCTCACAATTCTTCCTGAGTCCTCCCCTTACCCATTTAAAAACATTTCAACATGTTTGGTATTTGCAAATGTGACAGCACCCCACTCCATCAGTACCAAAATCTGTTTTAATTTGATAAGGCTGCCAGAGTGCAATACAGAAGAAATGGAATGACTTTGATAAAGGGGATTTATTAGTTACAAATTTACTAATTTGGGAAGGCACAAAGTGAAGTCTGCTGGCCTTCCCTCCAGATTTCTCGGCTCAAACAGCTTTCCTCTGGGCAATTCCTTTCTGCATCTCAAAACCTCTGGGTCTGAGCTGCTGAGGTCTGAGCTGGTTGTGCCATGCTGTGCTGAGCTCCTTGAAGCTGCGCTGAGCTGTTTCTCTCTCTTCTGACTTCTTTTAAGTTTCACCCATTGCAGAAGGTGCTCCACTTAGCCAACTGCAGATGCAATCAGCCATAGATGAAATTCACATGCTGGTGATTTAAGTTCTAAGCAACAGAACAACAAGGCATCATCACCTGGCCAAGTTGACAGCTGAAACTAACTACAACACCTCCAGGAAACGGTTTTGGAAATTATTCATAATAATCCTCACAGGAATACTGATAAAATGGTAAACTGAGGAAAGAAATATTTCTGGAAAACAGCCTTAGAATAGCTATGAGGATACATCACAGTTGCTCATTTTGTCCCAAGTCTAATCCAGGAAAACCTCTCTGGCACATTTTTGCTTAACTAATGGACCTTTTGAAATTTGGCAATTGAACTTTGTTCAATGACCTCCATCCCAAGGCTATAAATATGTTTCAATAATGATTTGTACATGCTCCCATTAATCTAAAGCTTTTTCCCTGTAGACAAGTAACTGGGGCCACTGTCGCAAAGGTATTATTAGGAAAAATAATCCCAGATTGGGAAGTTCCCTTGGAACTTCAAAGTAACAGAGGAACCCATTTATAGAAGAAATGATAAAAACAATACACAAATTTGGCCTATTTTGCAACATTTTCATTATATGCCTATCTCCCTCAATCCTCAGGCTTAGTGGAAAGAACAAATGGTGCAATTAAAACCCAATTAATGGGAAAGGTGGCATAACAGGCTAGGCAGAACTCATTCCTCCACCAGAAAGCAAGGAAAGAACAGGCAGAATATGACCAAAGCAGCAGTTCAGGAGTCTGGGTGACCAGAGAAAGATGTCTGCATTACATAGGGAGAAACTGGATAGAAAAGCAGAGAACCTACGACTGAGAAATTGGTGTGATTGCACTCAATTGTGACCAACTCTAAGATCTGCAGCACAGTGGCTGGATCAGGCAGCCAAAAAGTGGCACGCCCTGCTTCAGAGAGGTGGAAGAGTCATTTCCTCTCAGTCCTGCAGCCTAGCCTTCTCATGTGGAAACTGAGGAGCCAGTAGCCTCATTTTATCCACATGCAGAGACCTTGCTGCAGTGCCCAGTGCCTATCCCCCATCCATGAGGCAGTCCGTTGTGGGTTCCCGGTCTTGGAGAAGACTGGGGGGCTGTCTCCTCAGGAAGAGAGGGGGAAGAGCCAATTTAACAAGTGACTGATGAGAGAGACTCTCCAGGTCCTGCTGCCTCAATCCTTTATACACAGAGGCTCAGGGAGCTCACTGTCTCCATGAGCAGAGAGCATTTGCAATACCAGGTGTCCTTCCTCCACCCCCAAGGCAGTTTTAATGGCTGGTGAAAAGACGAGCACTCCTGGACCAGCTGCTGGCTGTTAAAGTTGAATTTCTCAGTCCTGCAGCCCAGAGACTTTCCACATAGGAGTCTGGACAAGGCCAGACCCATTGAGCTTACAAGTTGGTCTTTGCTGTGGGACACTGTGCCTTTCCCTAACACCTAGAGCCTGTGGCTTCCAGAATACCTTTGGGTCTGTGGCCTTGACTTGATTTTCACTTGATCTGGAACCTGTCTAGTTAGGGAGAAGCAGGGTTGTAGGGAAGAAGGGGCCCAAGAGCACAATCTGCTGGGAATATGGGGGGGAAAGGGCAGAATGGCGAGCTGCTTCTTGGGCAGCCTCCATAGGCTTCAGAAAAGGGCTGGGCCCACTGAGTTAGCCGCCTTGCTTTGGTTTGGATGGGAATTACTGACAAACCAAGTCCCAAAGGACATCTTCAATGCAAATCCAAGCAAAACCAAAATATTAGATGAGCAAGAGAAACCAATTCTGATGGGAAATTTTAGTGATTATTTCTTCCATTAATCTTTCTCTTCCTTTTCCCTTCTCTTCTCCTTCTGGGACACCCCCAACATGTATATTCATGCACTTCCTGTTTTCATTCAATTCCATGAGACCCTGCTCATATTTTTCCATTTTTTCTCTATATTTTATTTTGTGTGGCAGATTCAGATGTCCAGTCCTCTAGTTCACTAATCCTTTCTTCTTCCTCTTCAAATCTATTGGTGTAGGTTTCGATTCTTTTTTTCATCTCTTCTAGTGTGCCTTTCATTCTCATAAATTCAGTGATTTGTTTTTTTTCCTAACTTTTGAGGTTTTCTTTTTGTTCACTCAATGTTTTCTTTATATCCTCCCTCAACTAGTTGATTTGATTTTTGATGAGATTTTCTATGTCTGTTCATATTTCCTGAATTAGTTATTTCAACTCTTTTGAATTGTTGGTTTGCTTCTTCGACTGGATTGTATCTTCAATTTTTCTAGTATGAGTCATTACTTTTTGCTAATGTATAGGCATTTGATTTTCTTAATTAGTTTATTCTGGAGGTTGTTTTCACACTTTTACCTAGGATTTTCTTGCTGCACATCTTTGTTCTCTATCTGTTCTTCGACATTCAGTTCAACTTATTCTAGTCCTCTAGCATAGGTTCTGTTTAACTAATCAGAATTTTTCAGTTCTTGTTTTGCTTCTTGTTGCCCTGCCTATATGGAGCCTTTTTTTATGAGGGTCTCTTCAGATATTATAGACCCCACTCAGATTTTCCAAGACAGGACTAGACCACATCTCAGGAGGAAAGAGTCACCAGCATCAGTTTTCCCTGTGGGTGACACCAATCAAGTTGTCAGACTTACCTATGAAGCCTCTAGAATCTGTGCTTTCCCTATCCTGCCCAGCATGTGGCACTTGTCTGCCCATGGCTTCCCAGCAGTGTAAAGTGATATGGTGCCTTTAATTTCAGCAGACTCTTCCTGCTGGGGACGTGGCTGACACCGAGGTGAGGTTCTAGGTTGGCATTAATTGCTTCAGTTTTCCAGTCCCTGGAACCTGAATTCCTTGAAGGAGGAATTCCACTTGGGCTAGGCCCCACCTCTCTGTTTGGAAAGATACACCCTTTAGGGAATTAACTCCTTTCACCTGACTAGTTACTTTGTCTCTCAGAGAAGCTCAATTCTGCCCTTGCCTAGGGCAGTGCTGGAGCCTGAGTAGGCTTCCAGGTCTATCTAATGGCTGTTAAGGAGTAGAAAACAGCAAAAAAAAAGCCTTTTCGGAGCGGGATCCTCATTTCTCTGGCTTTTTAACCAAGAGTTTAAGTTGGTACATGGCTCTATGTATCTCCAGGCTCTATGTGCTGCCTTTTCTTGGGGTCCTGCCCTTTTGCAATATTTTGTGCTGAGTCAGAAAGGTTCTATTTTTTTATTTTCTGTCAGCCCTGTCCCCTCTCTGCTGGGACAAACTCCTAGTACTTTTAGTGCTTATTCCAGGTTTATGTATGCTGGGGGCCTATTTTCAGCAGTCAGGATTTGTTAATTAATTCCACAATTGGAGCTTGGTTGAGCTAAGCCCTTGCTGCTAGTAAATTCTGTTTCCTTCTTGAGGGGAGCCAGCCTTCCATGCCTAAGGGGAAGGGGTGCCGGTCTCTTTGTCTTGGGGGACTGACAGTTCTGTGTGAAATCTCAGCTATTCCACCTGGTCCAGACCAGTGTATGCTGTGTGTCTGGTCACTGATGCAGCCCCAGAAGTTGTTCTTTACTGTTCCTGGCTATTCACTAGCTGCTCTAGAGGATGAACTAAATTCCACACATCACTAAGCCCACCATTTGCTTGATATATCTCTATGAAGTTTTCACTGAACATGGATCCTTTCAGTTATTTCAGTGCAAATCATAATTGGAGGTGCAGTCATCCAGGAAAGATCTGTAAAAAGTCCTACAGTCTGATGGTTTGGACCCCTGTAATATACATGTCAAACCAAAAGGTCTTTGGATAACTTGTGAGAACAGAACCACTACCAGCCTGAAATGAAAGGGACATAGAAGGGACAAACTGAAGGAAGAATGATTTCAAAGACAGAACTATGGAAGCTGATGTTTGGACCAAAGAGATCTCCTCCAGTAAAAAGTGCAGGCTCATCCATGAATGCAGAAAGGGTTGGTTGGCCCTGGAGCTTGGAGGGAGTGGGCTTTTCATCCCATTGTTCAGGAAGAGTGCTGCCACCTCAATGCACAGAGATGGTGGGGTCTCTACCCTAGCATTCATGAAGAGCCTGCCTGCCACCTGATGCTTGGAGAGAGTGGAACCACTGCCCCTGCATTTAGGGAGAGCCTGATTTCTATCTTGGTTTCAGGGATATTGGAACTCTTACACCAATGTTTGGGGAAAGCAAGACAAGCAAATGGAAGGGTTAGAACTGCCACTCTATTAGGCTCAGAAGACAAAACTTCAAGGACTCTCAGACCTTGAAATCTAATGGAGAGTTTCCTGCTGTGTTTTGGAATTGTTTGGGACCTGTGAACCCTGTTTTCCTTCCAATTTCTCCCTTCTGGAATGTAAATGGTTATCCTATATCTTTTCATCCTTTGTATATTGGAGGCAGATACTTAATAGGTTTCACAGGTCCACAGATAAAAGGAATTGTGCCCCATCCAGATTAAGCCCATTACCAATTGTGATGAGACTTTATACTTAGCCTGTACTGAAACAAATTAAGGCTTTTGGGATATTGTGATGGAATGAATGACTGTTGCCTGTAGAAAGATCATGTCTTTTTGTGGTTCAGAGAGTTGAGTTGTGGTGGTTTGGAAACTATATGAACCACAGAGAAATATATTCTTAAAGTTGATTGTTCTAGTTTGCTAGATGCCAGAATGCAATTTACCAGAAACAGAATGGCTTTTAAAAAGGGGAATTTAATGAGTTGCTAGTTTACAGTTCTAAGCTGAGAAAATGTCCCAATTAAAGCAAGTCTAAAGAAATGTCCCATCAAAGGCATCCAGGGAAAGATACTTTGGTTCAAGAAGGCTGATGAAGTTCAGGGTTTCTCTCTCAAGTAAGAAGTCACATGGTGAACACAGTCACAGTTTCTCTCTCATCTGGAAAGGCACATGGCAGACACGGCATCGTCTGCTAGCTTCTTCTCCTGGCTTCCAGTTTCATGAAGCTCCCCAGGAGGCGCTTTCCTTCTTCATCTCCAAAGGTCGCTGGCTCATGGACTCTATGCTTCGTGGTGCTGCAGCATTCTCTGCTCTTTCTGAATCTCCTTTTCTCCAAAATGTTTCCTCTTTTATAGGACTTCAGAAACTTATCAAGACCCACCCAAATTGGTGGAGACATGTCATCACCTAATCTAGTTTAACAAGCAGTCATGATTAAATCACATCTCCAAGGAGATGATCTGATTACAGTTTCAAACACACAGTATTGAATAGGGATTATTTTGCCTTTATGAAATGGGATTTAGATTAAAACATGGCTTTTCTAGGGGACATACATCCTTTCAAACAAGCACATTAATCCATTCCTGTGAGTGTGAAGCCTTTGTAAGTAGGACCTTTTCCTGGGGTTACTTCAATGAATGTGTAGCCCAACTCAGTCCTGTAACTACTTGTTGAAGAGTACTTTGAAAACTATTGCTTTTTTCTTTCTTTGCTTTGTTTGTATGTTATATTATACAATAAAAAAGTTTTTAAAAATATTTTCAGGAAAACAGACACTGAGAGTGTGAAAAAAGACCCACTCTACAAGAGAGCACTACTGGCAGATAGATAAGACAGGAGACAAGAGTTTGGAGAAGAGTGTAGAAAATGAAGATTATCAGTAAAGATAAAAAGAGAGAGAGAAAAGTTATAACATATAAAATTCAGAAGACAAAATGGTAGAAGAAGGTACTGCCTTAACAGTAATAACTGTAAATATTAATGGATTAAATCCCCCAATCAAAAGACACAGACTGGTACTGAGAAGGACATTTATTGCCCTTAATGCCTATATTAAAAACAAGAAAGAGCAAAAATTGAGGAACTAACCGTTCACCTGGAGGAAATACAAGACAACAACAAACAAACAAAACACTGAACCCAAAGGAAAGAAATAACAAAGATTACAGCAGAAAAAAAAATGAAACTCAGAACATAGAAACAATAGAGAGAATCAAATAAAACAGACGTTTGTCGTTGAAAAAAATCAGTAAAACTGATGGACCCTTAGCTTGGCTGAGAAGAAAACAATGACAGAGGATGTAAATAAATAAAATCAGAAATAGGAGGAGACATAAACACTGAACCTGCTGAAATAAAAAGATGAGAGAATTCTTTGAGCATCTATACACTAGCAAACTACATAATGTAGAAGAAATAACAACTTAATATTAAAGCATGGCAACCAACATGGACTTGATAAAAATAGATGACTTTGTGAAGCCAATCACAAATAAAGAGATTGAATCAGTCATATAAAAGATACCCCCATAAAAGTTCCAGGATGAGATGGCTTCACTTGTGAACTCTACCAAGAATTCAAGGAGGAATTAATAGAGGTAGGGAAAAATGATGGCATAGTGAGGTGTGGAATTTAGTTCATCCTTCAGAACAACTAGTTAATAGCCAAGAATTGTGTGCACCAACTGCTGGGGGGACATTAGTGAACAGACACACACATACAGCAGTCTGATATGGGTGGAACGACTGAGGTCTCACACAGAATTGTAAGTCTCCCAAGCCACGGAGGCCAGCACCCCCCCCCATGGACATGGCAGGCTGGTTCCCCAAGAGGAAAGGAAAAGGACTTTACTAGTTGCAAGGAACTAGCTCAACCAAGCGTCAATTGCAAAATTAATTAGTAAATTCAGACTGCTGAAAACAGGCTCTGAGCACAGATAAACCTCAAGTAAGCACTAAAAGAACCAGGAATTTTTACTTTGGCAGAGAGGGCATGGGATGATGGAGAAAAAAAAAACAACAGAGGCTTTCTGAGTTGGACAGCACAAAATACTGGAAAAGGGCTGGACCCCAAGTAAAGGAGGCACATAAGAGCCCGGGAACAGATAAACTCACTACCAACTGATTGGCAAACCTGGGGAGCGGGTGTCCTGATTTGAAAAGGCTTTCTTTTTCTTAACTTCTTAACAGCTCATTAGATAGAATTGCAAGCATGCTCAGGCTCCTGCACTGCCCAGGTGAGGGCAGAATTAAAGCATGTCTGAGAGACAAAATAAATAGGTGGAAGGGCAATTCCTTAAAGGGAATATCTCCCCACAAAAAGGGGGACAGGGCCCACCTCAAGTGGAGGCCCTCCTTCAAGGAATACAGGCCCCAGGGACTGGAAAACAGAAACAATCAAAGTCCTTTACTACCTCAGCCTTGATCTCAACCACACCCCTGGCAGGGAGAGGCTGCTGAAATTAAATGCACCGAATCCCTTTGCACTGGTGGGAAGCTGAAGGAGACAAGTGCCACCTGCTGGGCAGGACAGGAAAAGCACAGAGACTACAGGTTTCCTAGGACAATCTGACAACCTGCTGGGTCTCACCCTCAGAGAAACTTCACAGTGGCTACTCTCTCCTTAGATGTGGGCCTGACCAGTCTGGGAAAGTCTGACTGGGGGGCAGTAATATCTGAGGAGACCCTCCTCAAAAAAAAAAAGCTCCATATAGGCAGGTCAAGAAACAGAAAAACAAAAACTGAAAAAATTGGATCAGTTGTTTTTCTGTTTTTCTATTCTAAACTAGAGTCTAGAATAAGTTGAATAGAAAGCGAAAGAATTGAGAGAGAACAAAGCCAAACAAGAAAACCCTAGGTAAAAGAGAAAACAATCCCCAGAATAAACTAAGGAAAGCAAGTGTCTAGATGCCAGGAGAAAATATCAAGTCAAACTAGGAAAATCAAAGGAACAAACCAACATTTCAAATGAGATACAAGAGTTGAAGCAACAAATGCAGG